>SNQJ01S0015303.1:0-12900 GCA_010110895.2 Picea sitchensis | reverse complement strand
TTCGGCCATTTTTGTAATCCACAGAGATATCATAATACAAACTTGCAGTCCTTTGTCGCATTTATTATTTGTATGATCATTTATATGTTGTAAACCTTTGATCCTACACACACATTAGCAGCATTTCCTAGACTAGCCAAGTCTAGGAAATTGGGAACATTTGGGAACATTTGGCCATACATGTTCAATAAGTGTTTTTTGTACATGATTTACCTTGTGCAATAAGAATTGGAGATTGTAACTGCACATGTACTTTTCTAATTTTCCTGTTTTCTCATTGATTTGTAACATGTCAATGTTGAAGTCTCCTAGAATGATAATTATTTCATTCAAATGTAGATGGTTCAATGTTGTTGCAATGGTGTTTAGTATGTTGGTCAAAGTTGTGTGTGGTGCAGCATAGATATTTAGTATTGCAATTTGCGATCCATGAACTATTTCCTTTGCTAGCATTGACTCAACATTTTGTTCTTCAAAATGCATATGTTCCCAAATTGGTATATGTTTTTTCAATAGTATCATCACTCCATGTTTAATGAAATTTGATATGCAATTGAAGTTTTGAAATTGTTTATTTTCCATGCACATTGTCATGTAGGTTTCTTGCAAGCATAGATTATCAAATTGCATTATGTCATAATCATTGACTATATCATTAATATGTGCATTTAGGTTGCATGTGTTTAGTGAGAAAATTGAAATGGATGATTCTGACTGTATTGACTGGGAATCATACTCTATAGTCCATTTTTCACTACTCTGAAGGTGTTGCATCTCAATGTCAACTTTTTTATTCACCTTAAAGTTCTCGTTAGTGAGAGCATTTACCAGATTCAATGACTCTATGGTTTTTACATGGGACAAAGTTGTGTACACTAAACCATGTTTTTGTATTCCAGTAGGGTCAAATGCAACACTATCAAGTGCCAAACCTTGTGACATGTGTATTGTACGTGCACATGCAAGTTGGATTGGAATTTTTTTTCGAATCTTTACCCAACATGTATTTTTTGTCATCGATATTGATTTTGCAATGCATAATATAGGTGTCCAAATGTGTGGGGTGTCTGAGTTCTAGAGGTAAACTAACTTTCTTGCTTGTCGGTGTCTAATAAGCAAATTATGGAACTCAATCCATAGAACATCAATGTTATATGTTTTTATATATGCTTTGACTACTCCATTTGCACCATTGACCAATCCATCTTGTGAATCATAATTGTAAGCATATATTTCAACTAGCATGTCAAATTTAAGGACAAGCAGTGAAGAAAAAGTAGTTGTATGTTGATGGTATGGCGCATCACCTTAGTTCTCTTTTTCTAGGTTAATTGCATTGATCATAATTTCATTTACAGGCATGAGCAAGAGCTTGTTTCTGTAAAATAGGTACGGAAATGTTGGGTCATTTGGAGCAGGGTGCATGCAACGTGCATTGATATATGTCAATTCATCACTTGTTTGGTTATTTGTTTGCATTTTGTTCAAAATCACAATGAAATTTTCATCTCAATGGTGAATTGTAGTTCGTAATTCATAGCATTTTATATTGTGTTTCCAGAAGTTGTATGTCAATGTTTGCATGTTCATCGTAGGATTCTAAAAAATTAGAGAATCATGCATCGGTTGTGCCTAATAAAGATCACATGAAATACCATGTCAGTGTTTCCAAAGTACTTGGTTTGCACATGTTTTATGTTCCTAAGTCGATTGTCAATGGCATATAGGAATCGAATTCCAATCAAGGAGGCTTCATCTATGAAGATAAGTTGTAGTTCATCATAAAGCTTTGAGAATATGTCTAACATTTATTTTCTAAGTGGAAGGAATTGGGACTTGTTAAAAGGAATTATCAATGTAGAATGGATTGTTGTTGATCTAGGTGGATATTGGTGGCCACCCACCTTTTCCAACTAGCTCAAAATAGTTTTCTGGCAATTTTGGTAATTTACTATTTTTAGCAGTTTTTAACTTCTGGAGCCATTTGGGAAAAAAGTTTTGTAATATAATAGTTCCTTCTATATTTCTCCTAAAATGAATCTCCTCTATGATACCTTTCCAACGGGCTATCATACGCCTAAAATGGAGATCGTATGCAAAAGTTACGACCCCGGGAAGTTGATGTACTAACTTACCCAAATGGGGCCCACGTGACTTTTGGCGCTTCATCTCCTGGGCTTAGGTTTTTGGATGTATAGGGATTTTGGAATTCATGTTTATTGTAAAAGCGCCTTCAGATCCTAATTGTAATCATTTGCTTGTGAATGTGAGTAGTCGTCACATCTCTTCTCAGAGATAAGCTGCCACCATTCTAGTGAGTCTTTCACTCTGTATTTTTACAGTCTCTTTACATTTATTTCATTAATAGAAATCGTGTATTATTGTATATCTGTGTTTATGGTTTCATCTCTGATACATTTTTGTTATATTATTGAATATCTTCGATATCTCTATGTGTTTCTTTATCATATCTCCGCTCTCATTTCGTGCCAAAAATAATCTGGATCAATTGTTCCAGTTGCATTGTATGCATGTTTACCTGTATATGTAATTATTATCCCTTTTGGATTCAAAGGGTCACTTATACTGCATGCATCATATATTCATATAATAATTTGTAATAACACTTTCGTTGTAAATGTATTACCTAATCCTACACCCCCTGTAAGGAACAAGTGGATGGGCGTGTGTATGTCCCTACGTTTTTTCATGGAATTGTCCTTGATAATTGCTTGTTGTTGTCTATTTAGAAATATTCTAATTCTGTAATGTTATTTGTTCTCAAGGAAAAATGGATGCTTTGTGACCTGAAACTCGAGATTGATACCTTTTTCCATATTAGATTGTTGAGGATATTGAAGATCTGCTTGTAATTCATAATGTTCGCAACCAAGTTTAGTTTTTTGAAGGTCAGTAATTGTATCATTAGTGTTTGCAAGACTATCTAGTTGCTCAAGTGCAATTTATAAATCACCCCATGTTGGGTTGGTGTTGTAAGTAAATTTAGCCTCATTGGTGTGTATTGTACTCTGATAGAAAGTACATGCAGCCTGCCATGTAGCAAAGTTATGTTTTAATGTGTCTTCTCTTTGTTCAAATAGAACGTACAACAGAATTTTCTCACGACAGAAGTTTTCATAGTTGATGTGTTTATTGTATTTGACAAACTGTATTATGTTTGGTTTTTTCCTTTTTAATATGTGTGTACCATTTTTATTGTACTTAGATACAAATTCTTCAAGGAAAATATGCTTAAGAGAAGTTGGATGCTCAATGTAGTAATCAATAATGGAGTGGCACATCACGTCCTCCAAATTATCAAATTCTTGTTTAGTAGGAATGGTGGCTTAAGCATGAATGTGTGTTCACTAGGTGGAAACGTGTTTATGAAGATACATTCCCTTGAGTTGGAATTCAATGGCAAGTAAAGTGCAATATGAACCTCCTATTGAGCTTACATTTGTTGAAGATTAAGAAATATATTTCCAAGTGTATGTATCATTTGCATAGCATCAATTCGACTTGTTTCATGTTCTCTAAGTATTCTCCTAAATGCACTTGTCATAGATTTGTCAAATTTTGTCATGTACGAGGAATAGTATAATGTCACAGCATATGCGTTTAGCACATATTGTGCATTGGTATTTGCATTCCACATATTTGGCATGTCCTTGGTGAAAATATTGTTCCAAATATGTGATTGTTTTCATTTTAGGAAAATTTCCAGTTGCTTTAATGTAGATTGTAGTAATTGGATGTACTCATCTTATGTTATCTTCAAATCCATCAAAAAGTCCTCATTGCTCATCAAGTTGTCATAATTTGTTTTCTATAGAAATGTTAGTAGGGATTTTTATTTCTCAACGAGAACATTGTTGACTAAACTAAGTGGTTCAATTAATTTCATGGTTTTCATTGGTGGCACAGGGAAGTTGTATCTACAATGAAAGCTTCTTTTTTTTTACAACTCTTTGTATGGTAGCGCCTATGGACTTTGGCGAGTTCTGGATCCAAATGATCTATGTCACAAGTAATGTACGATTCCAAAAAGAAATCGATTTGCATGTTACTTTCCTTTCTGTATATTGGAGCATTCTCTATCCACAGAAATTCATGTTCGTGTTCACTTCCTATATTCTAGAACTCTATTACAAAGTAATGGTATGAAACTCTTCCAAAGAATGTGTCGTCATGACATCATTTTCTTTAAGGCATTGATTTTATGTTTATAGTAATGAGTACATGTGACTGGGTCTTTCCTTATGAGGTAGTCAATATCAATGGCTTCCAATGTATTATTTTGCTTCCTCTTCTTTTCTTTTTTTTGTAGCTCATTTAGTGTAGTCACCATTGGATTCCATCAATTTTCTACACTTGTAAATGTGACAAAAACGGTTGGGGGGACCAATTGTCGGATCATTGCAAATAATGTCTTCTTGATTTGTTGCAAGTGATCAGGAGAGATACGAATGTTATTGAAATCTATGTATCCAATATCATATTTAAATAGTTTCTCTAAGTTTTCTTTGTTCTTGAATTCTTTTTCTAATATATCCCTTCCATGCAGTGGAGTTTTTCTTATTCACACCCAGGAGCAAGACAACACTTTCGTAATTATTATTTGCATTGTCTTGAAAAACAGATTTGTTATGTGACATGAGAAATCACTGCTTGCTTGAAACAATTCCCATTTCACTTTTTTTTTATAGATAAAATGTTTTGTATTGTCATCATCACGCAGATCTCCATTAAAAAGAGTGGGGTATTTCATTTCTTCTGCATATTTTTCCTCGAAAAATCCAAGCAGGCGTTTTCCTTCAATGAGCGTGAGTTCAACGATCTTGTCATGCAAGTCATGGATGTGTTGCGAATCTATCATTCCATGAATCAAAGTCTCAATAGGGTTTTCATTGTTTAATTCACCATATGTATCACTTTCAGTATTAGTCTCTACATTTTGTGTGGAGTTGGCATTCCCTTCTTGAAGAACATGATTCCAGTCCTTGTTTATACAAATGGTTTTGGCCCTATACATGTTTCTAGAACTTAATTATTTCAATGCTCCCATGACAATGTTTACATGTACTCTACCTATCTAGTATGCATTCTTGTATTGCAAACGCCACTTCAAGGAAAAACTATTTTTCAATGTTTCGTCCATCGATTGCGGCAATGCTTTTTGCACAACATCCATATGGGCAGGTACATTAATAATTGATCATGTTAATTCCATTTGGGACTATTTATACCCTCATGGTTTAATCTACGCAAACGAAATTCACAATGACACAAGTCTCTCTTAAAGTTCTGAAAGTGTAGTTACATCTCGTAGCGGTCTATTACATCTTATTTGGTCTGGTGTTGCAAATTATGACACATTTCCATTTTGGAGTGACCTTTTGCATGAAACACATATTTTTCTAGTGGATAACGTTCTATCATTCAATGTCAACCTCATGTATTATTTTTCAAAGTCGTGGGTGAAACATTTAATGCTCCTTTGGAAATACAGTTCCTCGCAAATTGCACATGTGTTCCTAGGCATGTCTTTAATTTGTTCCATATAGACTTGTTTTGCATTTTTCTTTTGTAGATGGAAATGCCCGATGGGTATCTATTATTTTTCCTTCTTGGCATTGCAAAGTGTTTGATTTAATCTATGGAACCTTATGTTTGGACTCTTATCAGAATGATGCTTGGTGTTGGATATGTAATTGTTTTTTTGTCTTTCACACATTTTCTTTTTCAATTGGTGGTAAGTGAGTTTATGTGTATGATATAGAAATGGATATGCTTAGTGGAAGGGGATGTGAAGGTTGGGCTGACTATTTGTTGTAAGTACTATCTGTGCACAGTTTGAAAAATGTAGAGTTTGTTGGGATTATGCATTGACCATCTATTTCTTGTCCTCAGCAAAGAACGTGTCAATGCAGTTGTGTTTTGCACGTATGATTTTTTTCAGCGGGTGGTAAGTAAGCCAGGGCTTCTTAATAGGGATTTCCAATTCTTGGTGATGACATATATTGAAGCCATTGCTATTTGTCAACATTGTTGTTTTTGTACAATGATGACCAAGTGCATGTTGATGTTGTTCCAACACATGGACATGAAGCATAATGTGATTGTTTTTACATGTTGGATTCAGTGTTCCTGTAATCATATGGCAGTTGACTTCATCCACTATGTTTGAACTTATTGCAACTTGTTTACAATGAAAAGTGTGTTCCTGGTTGCAATTTTGTCTTACCAATGGTTCACAGTGAATGTGTGATGTATATGTTTCAAATGACATAACATCAATTGTTTTATCGCAGTTTGAATCAACATTGTAGTAGTTGACAATGTTATTTGCAAGGGAAAACCAGACCTGGATATTTACTTGGAATATGATTGCTACCCACTGCAAACAAAATGGTATACCCTCTATATTTCCCTTTTCATATGGTATTGACATGTTTATCAAATACGCTTGCCAACTCCCAATTGTTGGTACACATTTTATGACATGAAGTGTCATATGTTGATGTAAACAATGAAAGGAGTTGTGATTTCTACCATGTTATCACATATTCTTGAAGGGGGGTGTTTTTCTTTTGGATTTGTCCCTTGGGTGACAAAATGCAAAAGAAGGGGGCTTAAAAACCCACAAATGTGTGTCATCCAAAGTCGGGGTGTGTTGTGCTAAGGTGCACACATATCGGAGGGGAGCTAGCGCTCGCTAAGCTCCAATTAGGGAGTTCAGGAATGGGGAAAGTATGGAGTGGCTCACATCTAGCCTTGTTCTGATCCCGATGAAGTAGTTAATGAAATATTTTGGAGGTGGTTCAAACATCGTCTTTCCCCCATGAATGAAAATTCAGAAAAGTATGGATGAAGAGACATATAGGGACTGGAAAAGTCGATATTTCGTCTGACAAGGGAAGGCGTGTGCACAAGAAACTATATGCATAGTCTGACTGAGAAGACGTAGTGCCATGGAGGCTCGAGCACGCCTCTGTTGGGAAAAAAATTTAGTATATATATGTAGTTTTGATATTTTTTTGTGGTCGATGGTTGAGCTAGGCTCCCGATTGTAAAGTTTTTGATGAAGCTATGTTTGTGTATTTTGATTTGAGACTGTCAGATTAATAGAATTCATTTTTTTTCCATCTCTTTGTTCATGATGTGTTGAAACACTCGAGTATGGATGATCCAACTAAGGATTGTTATGTTGTTATAATGTAGGTTTGATTAGAGCTGCATCGTGATCGGTTTTACTCAGTTCCCTGTGTTTTCTTTTCCCTCTTACACTAGATGGATCGGGCATGGAAGATCCAGTCGAGTCATTGTAGTTGTAGGATGATGGAGGTTTCATCATTATGTTGTTTTTGTTGTGTCATTTGGACATATTTTAGTGTATGAAGCTTGAGCTAAAGAGTGATCTTGAGTCTGATCTTTTCTTCTCTGAGTTGCTGGAAAGCCTGATGCCCATAACAGTCTCATTCACCTTTCTCATTAAGTCTTCCCTCTACTCACATTTAAACTCATTTTACTGACTGAAGTTAGTTGTGGCCCTCACTTCCCTGTGCATTTTTGGCCTAGTTTTCTAAGTTAAAATGATATCATCTTGAGTCTGTGCCCATTTGACCTCTTTAAAACCAACCTGTGACATAAAAATCTGATGGATACTAGGCTTACCTCCAACGCAATCTGGAGGTGACTTCTGGTGCTAACATTTCTGGCGTCGTGTCCAGGGATGAAATTGAAAACCTTTCCTTGGGTAGAACAACAACAAGGTTCTGATTCTAAGGGTGCATCAGATATCAGAACCATTGAAGATTGCACTTGCACCTGGAAAATCCACTGTCTCAACTCCACTGTTTTAGCGTGGCTGCCTCTGGCTACAATTATAGCCCCTCGGAGAACACAACGATCAAATCTTGTCTTTGATGGTGAACAAATACCAGACACACTCATTATGCATATCATTCACCTAGAGACTCCATGGTTAAGGGATCGATTATTGACTCCACTGGTTCGAAATGGACAAGATCTTGGCTCGAAGGTTTGCTCCCTTTAACTTCTCTGTTGTTCTTGGTTTTCCCAATGTTGTTCCTACTCCATATGGATGGGTTGATTATTTGCCCATATTTAAAGAGCGTAAAGAGGACAACCCTTCTCAGCATCTCCGTGATTTTCATGAACTCATGCATCAGTGGGAGATACATCATGAGGATGTACTTATGAATATGTTCATGTTCTCATTGGACAAGAATGCCCGTGAGTGGTATCGATCCTTGTCCCATGCTAGCATCTCCTCCCTGGAACAGTTTCATGCAGCTTTTAATAAGCATTGTCAAAGGTATTATTCCTCTGGGTTAATTTGTTATAGTTGTTGTGAGGGATATAAAGGTTGTGTTCCAGATATGGTGGTATCTTATAGAATCTGTGAGAATGAAAGTTGTGAAGAGGAAGAATATGCCATGGCTGAATTGGTGGAGCAGGTAAAAGTACTTTCTGTAGAATTCAAAAAATTGAAGGTAGAACGTGCTTGTTGCTCGTTTGAAGGGAGCACAAAGGATTTTCCAGTCCTTGAAGCAGATGTTCTTGGCATCCCTACTGATGATAGTAGTGTTGAAGATTTCATAGTTGTAGAGGCATTAGTTTCTGCTCCCGATGAGCCTATTGTCTCATATTTAAAGGAAGAAGCCATTGTGGAAGAGGATTGTTCTCTTTTTCTTCACGAGATTTCTCATGATGTGTTTACATTTGGGATTGAAAATAAGGATTGGGAGATCGTTCCATTTTTGCAAGATGGAGGAGTTTTGTGCTCACCCAGATTTGATGATTATTCAGATGAAGAGCAGTAGAGTCCTACATCACATTTTGACAGCATGGGGAGCATCCAACCTGTATATGACAACCATGAATCAAGTTCTGAGTTGGATATGCAGGATTCCCAAGAACATACAGTAGATCCATGTCCTCTATTCATTAACGAAAATTATTATGAGGAAATCATCCATCCCGGGCCTGCAGAAGACGTTGAGCATCAGTTTGAAGAGCATATCTTTCCCACGATTCTTGTTTATGATGATTATGAATCTGACCCTTGGGAGAGCCATGAAGAAGAAGAGGAGCATCAGAAGGGGCAGTCTATCTCCTATCCAGAGCCTACTAGTGAGTGACCATCGCCTAAGATCAGTCAGCCTACACCGGCCTTTCACCCACTTGCACTTGTCAAAGACATTCAGCCTGGTTTGAACAGCTACAAGACAAATCAGGCTACATGTTGCAAATTTTCCAGAGTTTGTCACTTGTCCTATGAGCCTGTGGAGGAATACATGGAGTTGTATTTCCTTCATGTTTTGAAGCCACCTAGCTTTATCCTGACCTCAGCATTAGGAGGAAATATGAATAATGTAATCATTTTGTTGTCACGGTTGCATTATTTGCTATCAATCATTGACAAAATAAACAAATTTGCAGCTAGGAAGTTGCTTGAATGGCTACGGTGGAAGTTTTCTTTCACCTAGCACTATGTAAAAAATAAATTATTTTAGGAATGTACATAAATAAGCTCCTTGAATCATGTGTGTTTATTTTCGCTTTTACTTATCGGCTTGTATTCCTCAGCAGGGTGTTTTGAGCTTGACTCCATAGCCCAATGCAGAAGGCAACTGGAACTACAAAAGGAGTTCTTAGAACCTCGCAGGGAGGACTCTATCCCCCATGGAGCCTAATGTTATCACATATTCTTGCAGGGGGGTGTTTTTCCTTTGGATTTGGCCCTTGGGTGACAAAATGCGAAAGAAGGGGGCTTAAAAACCCACAAATGTGTGTCATCCAAAGTCAAGGCGCGTTGTGCTAAGGCACACACATATTAGAGGGGAGATAGCACTCGCTAAGCTCCAGTTCGGGATTTTTGGAATCAAGAGAGTCGAGAGTGTCTCACATTGGAGCACCCAAAGTCGCGAAGCACTCGAGAGTGTGCCCAAGGTTGCATGAAGGTAAAGGTGCAGATTTCACGTGAGCTACGCCAAGGGCCGAAACACCGGTGTTGGTCACAGAAAGAGGCCACCACGTTTTCCAGGTTCCAGGTCAACTCGGACTCGTTCTAATCCTGATGAAGCAGTTAATGAAAGCGGGGGGAGGTGGTTGAAACATTGTCTTTTCCCATGAATGTAAATTCATAAAATTTTGACTGAAGAGACATACATGGACTGGAAAATCCAGGATTTCATCTGATAGGGGAAGGCGTGTGCAGAAGAAACTATATGCACAGTCTGACTGAGAAGATGCAGCTCCATGGAGGCTCGAGCACGCCTCTGTTGGGTGATTGTTTGAGTATATGTATGTAGTTTTGATTTTTTTTGTGGTCAATGGTTGAGCTAGGCTCCCGATTGTAAAGTTTTTTATGAATCTCTGGTTGTGTATTTTGATTTGAGACTGTCAGATTAATAGAAGTCAACTTCTTTCCAGCTCTTTGTTCATGTTGTGTTGAAACACTCGGGTATGGATGATCTAGTTGAGGATTGTTATGCTGTTATAATGTAGGTTTGATTATAGATGCATCATGATCGGTTTTACTCAGTTCCCTGTGTTGTCATTTCCCTCTTACACTAGATGGCTCGGGCATGGAATATCCAGTCAAGTCGTTGTAGTTGCAAGATGATGGAGGTTTGATCATTCTGTTGTTGTTGTTGTGTTGTTTGGACATATTGCAGTGTCTGAAGCTTGAGCTCAAGAGTGATCTTGAGTCTGATCTTTTCTTCTTCGAGTTGCTGGAAGGCCTGATGCCCATAACAGTCTCATTCACCTTTATCGTTAAGTCTTCCCTCTGCTCACATTTAAACTCATTTTCCTGACTAAATTTAGTTGTGGCCCTCACTTTCCTATGCATTTATGGCCTAGTTTTCTGAGTTAAAATGATATCACCTTGAGTCTGCGCCCATTTGACCTCTTTAAAACCAAACTATGACATAAAACTCTAATGGGTATTAGGCTTACCTCCAATTCAATATGGAGGTGACTTCTGGTGCTAACATACCCATAAGTGCATTGTGAAAGGACTGGACAATGTACAGTCTTAGAGACTATACATCAAACTCTAGCACAGTCAAGTAGCAAATTGTAGTGAACAGACTCTCGCCACAACTAGTTATACTAGTTGTTGCTATGTCAAATCCATGATTATGTGTGTCATACATAATACATTTCCAATGGAATTGAAGGTCTTTGCACATGAGTTGCAATTAAGTATTGGATCTTCCAAAATTTCATATGAACGATCTTTTATACAACAATGGTTTTTAATGACCACAAAGAGGATTAGTGTCATGGAACAAGATGCAATACGGATCTGTACATGCATTTTTGTTGAATAACAAGTACCTTCTCTTCCTTGTTAGTGACCAAACTACAATTGATATATTTATCTAGTTGGCTAGCCATCGTATGCAAAACATATCCCCTCATTTTCCTCTCTCATTTTAAATTTGGTTTGTATATGAAAATAACCGCACCTTTGAAAGATACATACCAACATCATGAATGCCATGCAACTAATATAGAAATTCAGATGGCAGTTCATACTGAAATTATTCTAACGCATCAACATTTCCATTGTGCAAGCACAAGAGGAAGTGATATATCATCCCATGGCGCAGTTCAAATGAAGGATAATGGAAATGCAACAGAACTTGAAGTGCATCAAACATACAGTCCCCCATAGTGTATAAAAATGCATCTAATTTGAAAATAATATTGTTACTTAGTTTTTGGTCGATGTTGGTATCTACAGTCGATCATGTGTTCATTTGATATCTTTCAACAGCTACTATTTATTCCATCTTCTAATTTATGTGTCTCAAGTTATTTTTAAGCAATGTTTAGGATATTATGCAAGAAAAAAAAAACAATGTAGATTCCATAATGCAGCCAGTTTTCTTTTACTTTTTTGGTTTCTCTAGATTTGGCATCCTCAACTTGAACATTGCATACTCGCAGTAATCTATTCCTAGAGAGAAAAGAAGTAACGCATCTATAAGAACATCAGATACACAACACGAAATAAAAAATATTACAATTGACTCTCTTGTTATATGGAAAGATTGATTGTTGTACACAAAAATGTATATGAACATGTCTCAAATACACAGGAAAAAGGCCATGCTAGCAAGCTCAGTGCATGTTGTCCTGGTACCCCGGTGGGACAGGGTTCCAACCCTTACTTCCCTTCATTCATCATATATATGTGGGAGGATGAAGACCATGACATGGACATGATGTGTTATGCCATCGTTCCCCCTGTAAACAAGCCTCTGTTCATAGCACTTGGTTGTTTCACCTAATCATGGACAGTGTGCTTATTTTGAGACTGTGTCTTAGTGTAATGTGGCTTGTTCATTTTTCCATTCTAACCTTGTGAGTGAGAGTAGAGTTCCCCTGTAGCTGAGTGACTGCATCAATATTGTCCAATATTACCACTGGGGACCCTTTCATTTCTACCCTCACCCCTGCCATAGTCAAGATTGGTGAAAATATGCTAAAAGTATGGATTCCTCCAGCTGCATTAGCTTTGTTAATCTCTCTGCAAGTTTTCATAGTATAATGTCTAGGTCTAGTCAGTGTCTTAAATACCTTTGTTCCTAAGGGAGGGTATTTTCTTGTGCCCAAGGGAAGGATAAAATACCATGAAAGAATTTGTACCCTTGCATAATTTGTATATTCCTTTGAAGAACCAGAAGCAGTTAAAACCAAAGTGGAAGCAGCATCCAAACCACCAGCTCTCTCTGTATCCCTTCCATATCGATAGCCTCTTTAGGAGCTACATGCATATAAATCAGGAGCATTTCAAGTGTAGTAATATCAGCATGCATCCAAGTATAACAATCAATACCCTTATTTTCTTCCCCTCAA
>SNQJ01S0015302.1:130229-142555 GCA_010110895.2 Picea sitchensis | reverse complement strand
GATGAATTTTGGAATAAGGCCATGGATGAAGAATTGGATCAAATAGAGAAAAATGACACTTGGGAATTGGTTCCAAGACCAAAGGATAAGAATGTGATCGACACAAAGTGGGTATACAAGAATAAATTGAATGAATATGGATATGTTACAAGGAACAAAGCTAGATTGGTATGTAAAGGATATGCACAAGTTGAAGGAATCAACTTTGAAGAGACATTTTCCCCAGTTGCTAGAATGGAAGAAATCCGATTCCTTTTAGCTTATGCATGCTCCAAAAATATTAAAGTGTATCAGATGGATGTAAAATCAGCTTTTTTGAATGGGAAACTTGAAGAAGTCTACATTGAACAACCAGAAGGATTTTAGTTGTCAGATAATGCAAATTATGTGTGTAAATTAAAGAAGACCTTGTATGGTCTAAAACAGACTCCTAGAGCATGGTATTCTAGACTCGATAAATATCTACAACAGGCAGGGTTGAGAAAAGGAAGTGCAGACAAAAACCTCTACATCAAGAAATTTGCAAAGGACATGCAAAATGAATTTGAAATGTCATTACTTGGAGAACTATCCTTATTTCTGGGTCTTCAGATACGTCAAAGCAACCAAGGAATTTTTATTTCTCAAACCAAGTATATCAGAGAAATGATAAAGAGGTTCGGAATGGAATATTGCAAACCAATTAACACTCCCATGCAAACCAGTTGCAGGTTGAGCAAAGATGATGATTCAAAGTCTATAGATCAGAGGCAATACAGGTCAATGATTCAAAGTCTATAGATCAGAGGCAATACAGGTCAAAGTCTCTTGTATTGTGTATCTTTTATGTTTTGTTTCTGCATTTGTTTTATTTTATTTCTTCGCGGTCCTGTTTTTCTAACAATTTCCTACACAGATGCAGATTGGGCAGGTTGCATTGATTATCGATGAAGCACCAGTGGAGAAGCGTTCTACTTGGGTGAGTGTTTAGCATCATGGTTAAGCAAGAAACAATCATTAGTATCTTTATCTACAGCCAAGGCAGAGTATATTGCAATAGCATCATGTTGTACACAGGTTCTATGGATGAAACAAACTCTAACAGATATACAGGTTTACTATGATGAGCCCATTCCAATCTATTGTGATAATACAATCGCCATCAATATCTCAAAGAACCTGGTGATGCACTCCAAGCGAAGCACATTCCAATCAAGTATCAGTTTCTACGAGAACAGGTTGTAGAAAAGAACATCATAGTCGAATATGTGGGCACAAAAGAACAAGTGGCAGACATCTTTACAAAACCGCTTTGACAGGAAGCCTTTGAGTATCTCTGCCAGAGACTCAGAGTTATTTATACTCCAAAATGAATTATTTTGAATGCTTATCTTATATGTCTTAGATGTACACGAGGAAGCACCATAAAGAGGACAGATCATGTTGGGAGATCAGACGAGACAGTTAGGGGGAGCAGACTTGAATGGAAAGATACATTTTCCATTGATGACAAAGGGGGAGAGATTTATCAGATGCAGAGGACATATGCATGGTTCCAGGGGGAGCGTTGGTCATAGAGATGCAGACATGGTTTCAGGGGGAATGTGAGTGATATGATTTCAGTATTGCATCAAAGTGTTTCCATCAATGGCACAAGGGGAGATTATTGATTAATTTGGTTGGTTTTCATTGATGTCAACTCTTGAAGAAAGCCTGGTAGCGAATTCCAGTAGCACAAAGGTTTGGGTAATGGACCCAAGATTGTTTGATGTATAATGGTATGATTTTTGATATATTTGCAGGTAAGACTATTCCATATGGATAGTACATTTCATGCCATTTCTAGTGGTATGTGGAATGTCACATAACTCCTCACAGTTTGAGATTTATGGCCTTACAAAGTTGGAGGACCCTCATATGTTGGTTTGAAGCCCCAAAAGGTCAAAGAATTCAAAGTGCTTGCAAAGAAGAGATTATTTAAATAATAAAGTGAAGTGACAAAGTCAAAGAGGATTATTTAAATAATAAAGTGAAGTGATAAAATCAAAGAGGATAATTTAAATAATAAAGTGAAGTGACAAAGTCAAGGAGGATTATTTAAATAATAAAGTAAATGGAGAACTTTATAATTATGGAAAGTGGTTATAATAAGGTTAACCCTAAAATGGGGAAAATGGGTTAAGTGGTCAAGTGGTTATTGGATACATGGACAAGTGGCAAATTGGGAAAAGTTGGACATAGGTGACTATGTGGACAAAGTGGCCTAGAAGATGCTTCTAAGGAAGCTACTTGGAGAGTATAAATAAGAGGCAAGGCTCTCTCATTTTAATCACACTTGAGAATATTGAATATCTACAGGTGACTGAGGTAACCAAAGGATATCTAAGACGAATTTCAGAGGGAAGGTGAAGTAAAGAAGGCTGAAATTCAAGGGGGGGTAAATTCTTTTGATGATGTTTTCGAAGGTATGTTATTTACAGACCATCTCACCATTTTCGCAATAAAAAAATTTCTAGAATGATTCAAACCGTGAAATTGGGAGGTCATTGAGAAAACATATCCAAGTAGTTATGGTACGAATTTCATCTTGTGGGTCGTATTTTTGGAGTTACACTCTGTGGACAATAGGAATTGTAGCTAGTCCTGAAACTAGTCTAAAATAGGTGTTTCGGGTAAAAACATCATAACTTATTCATAACAGATCCAAATTACGTAAGACAAAATGTATTGGTTAAAGTATAGTATGTAGTATTTTGTGTACAATTTTTAGATCCATACAACAAAATTTTGTGCGGGGCACGCTCTACAAGTTTTGTCTCTAGAATAAGACATAATTCAACAAGGTATGCCATTTTTGCTATAACTCCTTTTCAGAGAGGTTCCAAGTAGTGACACCTGGAGAAATTGCATAAAACACACTGAATAAAATTGTATACTAATTTTATATCTTTATTCATTATAGGTACATAGTTATGATTATTTCAAGTTAGGGTTGTTGACTAATCCAAAACTAGTCATGTGAGACTAAAGTAAAGTTTGATGAAAATGCTAGTCTTTTGTTGTTAAAGTTAAGGAAGGTTTGTAGGTATGTGATCATATACACCAGGTCTATTACAGAGGTATGTGTGATCATATACACCCAGGTGCATTGCAGAGTTACAAATCAGATTGAATGTGATGAAATTGATAAGGCATTTTGGTTGAGGCAAGAAGGTACATGTTGAGACAAGTAGTTGATGAGTTGGCACATACATGAGGTGTATAGTTGATGATGTTGGCACATCTTGATGAGTCATAGCTTATCTATGTTTGATGCATGATATGTACACGGTTGATGTAATTGGTATGGTACATAGTTGATGCACTTGTTTATGGTATAGGTTGATTACAGGTTGAGGTACACTTGATGGTTGATGCCCCGGTTCACTTTTATTGGTATAGGTTGATTGGTATAGGTTTACAATAGTATATCCTTGCTGCAGTATATCTCACAGTGATAGTGTGATAGTGGTTCCATCATTCTACTTATACGTCAGGGCGGTTCGATGGGGAAAGGGCAGGTGATTATAGTCACCTTCCGGTTGTAGTTGGAGAACATAGGGGGTTGTAGCCTCCTTCGAGTTGTAGCCAGAGAATTGGGTAGTTGGATATTCCCTTAGGTTGTAGCCTGAGAAACTAGGGGGTTGGAGTCTCCTTCCAGTTGTAGTTGGAAAACAAAGGAAGTTGGTGCTTCCAATGAATGTAATTATTCAAGACATATAAGAAAAAACATTATGTGGTTTTCTCCCTCTTTTGGTTTCCACGTAAAAACATTGGTGTACTGTGTATGTGTATGATTGTTCATTTGTTCATTGTTTATTTACTCTGCAAATATTGGATGATAATGCTACATTGATATAACACTTGAATTATATGGTTAAAAAGGATTAGATTTCACTATTACTAATTCACCCCCCCTCTCAGTAATCCAACACGGCCCTTATTATATTTTATGTGCTTATATATATTATTTATCATTTCTGCAATTAGGCATAGCAAGATTAACTTGCTTGTCCACCTAACAATAATATATGCATGTGTGGCTTTTCTTGTGTCTCGGGTAGGTACAAACACCCTTTGCAGGCATCCAAAGACTTGGAAACCTTAGAAAACCTGGAGACGAGTCACCAAAGCCACTTTCCTCTTCCATCATTGACCTTTACGAGGGTGCTTCTCTTCCTTCCCTTCCATCCATCTCAATTCCCCCAAGGTCATCGGGATCGCCTCCCTAGAGTGACCTAGTCACCCTTGAAGTGTGGGACCTATATCAAGGTGACATTGGGTATAGTTTCCCTTAGTTATTTCCATTTTGGTGGTTGGGTCGAGCTTTTCCCAGCCTACAACTTGTGTGATAAAATTTTGGTGCCATTTCCAGGGAGGATTTTGAATCCTCTTTGTACCCTAACAACATTTTGGGAAGATTCCCTCCCAAAGCCTCTATCCCTTAGCTTTCATGGTGACTCCATTCAATAACGTTCCCTTTTTCACACTTGATAAGTTTCCCTTGAAGCTTGTCTGGCAACTCCACTTTCCACAAACCCACCTTTCCCCCTTTCCCTCCTTCGTTGAGACTTGATCTCACTTGGAAACTCCATTGAGGTGTCCTTTTAGCCAATGGAATTATGGAACCATGGGATGAACCCTCATCCAGAACTTCTTATGACTCGAAGATGGAATTTTTACTGATGGGAAAGGAAAAAGATGTTAATCAAGCTGCTTAGGAAATGATGAATCGCATAAAAGATTTATTTCTTGCCCTTGACGATGAAGAGGTGCTTGAAGAACAAATATATGAAGAAAGTTGTCAAGATTGTTCTGATGAAGACTCAGATGACAAATTTGATGAAGAACAAGTGCTCATATCTTCCCTTCCATTTGATGAAGACATCTGGGCCTTTGTTTCTCCCACACATCAAGAAGAGAACATGATAATTTTTAATCCTTTTTTAGATCTTGATTACACTCTATTTAATGAATTTGGAAGTGAAGAGGTGTTAGAGGAACCCTTGGATGTGGTGGATATTTCTGGAAAAGGGCACACAAATCACCCTGCATTAAGAATCAAGCCTCATGTGATGAAGAGGTGATAGAGGAGCATGCCCATGAAGAGAAAAAATAATCATGATGAAGCGCAACATGTTGAGGCATCATTATCTTTGCTCCCTCCTGATGAATTTGAGGAGCTTGTTGAAGACGTCCATGCTTATACTCCTCATGAACACAAAGACAAAGAGATGGTCACTATTGTTGATGGTCTTGTGAGAGAACCTTCACATATGGTTGATGAGCATATAGACACTTTCATACAGACTGGAAAACGCATGTGGGATTTTGGTCATCTGATTTCCGATAGAGACCCCATTTACGACATTGAGGGTAGCCCTTAAGAAAAGGAGTTTGAGTTTTTATTTTCAAAGGAATACTTTTCATGCATACATGATTCATCTGTTTGGGAGCCTTATGATGACATGATTACAATTTTATTCAAGGACTCTCAACCACTTTCGTCCTTGGTATTGGAGGAAATCCAGAATGTGGCCACCTTAGAACGATCAGAGGCTCACTCTACAAAGAGGAAGCACTTTCATATTTAATATTTCTACAGGGATTTGAAGATAAAGAGGGTGTGATTTTCTTTTCCTAGATCTTAGCCTATCCCTTACCTCATTTACTCTTCTCAGGAAAATCATGAGGTATTCTTAGGACCTCTCATATTTTCTCGGTCTTTAGGAAGCAATGATCATGTTCAGAAGGATGAAGATGAGGATTTTTCTATATATACTAGGCCCCTTCAGAGATGGAATGATTGATCTTGTGGATATCATTTTAGACAGGTTTCCTTGCATGAACAGGGTTGTGAACATTCTTTCCAGCATGGTTTTATCCCTCCCACCCATCTCCATGAGTTTCATTTCATGATTGATTGTATATCTATTTATGTTCATGATCTTTATGTGCTTGACTTATCTTCTTTTTTTTACATAATCAAGCATAGGGGGGGATACTTTGATGGGATGATCAACTAGTTGCATTGGTTGTATGACTTCACCTAAGATCACCCATCACTTGATCTTCAAGGCCCCAAGGCCACAAGAAAGTAGGTAATTCATTTTCATTTCTTTCATTTCATATTGATTTCTCATATTAGTTTAGATGCATTTCATATTTCATTTTTCTCTACTTGCATATTGATTTCATGCTTAGTTTAGAAGTTTTTGAAAAATGTCAAAATTTTTCTTTTCTAGATTAGTGTTCATTTTTATGTATATAGACGAAGGGTGATAGCACCACCCTAGATGCTTTGATGTTTTTGTCTGAGTTTTGGCATGCGATGGTCCACTAGGAGATGTTGCATTTCTCATGCACTCTACGGTGAGCACATGTCCCCAAGTAGGAGCCAGGTGTTATCCCCATTTTGTGGGATAACTAAGGAGATTATGTCTTGATGCCTTGAGGATGCATACATGGAGTGTCGAGACACTACAAGATCATCAGTATCCACTTGCACAAATGGAGACCCTTATCACCACCACAGAGGTCATATATTTTCAGATGTCATCCACCACTCTAGCTGGCTTCCGAGAGGCACTGGGCCTTTCTCCATGAGGTACAATCCAGGTATTATGGTGAGTTTAATTTGAATATTTGAGGCATTTGAGTATGTTGTATCTTAGACTGCTTTAGATTTCATGACATATGCTTGGACATTATGTGTTTTTCCCTGTTTCACCTTGGTGGTTGACATTGTTCCCTAGTAAGTGGTCTTCCTTGCGAATTGATTTTCTACTAGGAACTCCCTTGAAGAGCCATCGTATCGTTCCCAAACATACTTACCACTTTTCATCACTTAAACCCCCCATTTCCTTGTCTCTTGGTATTTTAGGGTGTATTGACCCAAGAAGCGTTTGTCCCTCATTCTATGGGAAGAAGGGACTGAAGGCCCAGAGATATTGTTGTTGGGTAAAAGATAAAATCCTATGTATAAACCTTCCAGATGCTTCTCCGAGGGATCCCCCAAGAAAGAAATAAAACGCTTATCTGTAAGAAAAGGGGGACCCACAAGAGTAAAATAATGCTTAGGGGGTTAGTTGGAGGATAGGTCTCATCACAATCCAACCTATCATGATCATGGATATCTAGCGGTATGACTCTACCATCATCTGGGCACCAAGCCAGAGTAGTGGCTCTTAGTTGCACAACTGAGAGAAAGGGGATCTCATCACGAGCCGTCGTTCTCATTTCTGCAAAAGTATTTGTGAGTGACACTGCCATTATCTGGACACCATGCCAGGATAGTGGCCTTCAACTCATCCTTAAAAACATGAAAGAAAAAAATAATGGAAAAATGATGGGGTTGGAAAAAATTGCATTGCAAACGAAGGTGCCACACACCCTCTACAAAGGAATCCATGAGTGAGACACTACTAACCCTTGTATGTCATGAGCCACATGCCCATTGAGTCTTGATCCTTGTTGACGATTAAAATCGCAACGAAGTTTTGCCCACAAAGTATTGCTAAAGCCTATTATTATAAAATCTAAATAATACTAGTAGGTGGGATCCCCTTGTATATTGGATATTAGGTCTGGTTCTTATTTGATGTCGTGCTACTGTTCGACACTGCTTTCATGGTGATAACATCTTGGTTTATTGGCAATGGATAAGGCATGTTCCATGTTTTTTCTGTTGCTCTAGGCTCAAGTTTTATTTTACAACAGCCTATGTTTTCCTTTGTTATCAATTCTATCTGTTATGGGATCTATTATTAGGAGACCTGCAGAATAAACATGTTAGAAACAACACATACAAGCAATTGGAAAGAAATGAAAGCAATGAAACAAAATACAAAGGAATTAAACTATGCAAACATACTACTATACAAGCATTGGAATTTAAATGGTCATTGTTAAACCTAGCCATAAGCTAATGGTTAAGTGATTTGTTGAGTTATATAGAACATGGTTGATTTATGTTATGGAATAAGTTATATATGATGTGGGTGGTGCGTTTGGCAAAGTAATAGATGATAATGGTTATGCGATTTTATTGGGTCACATGAAGTGGTGATTATGTTATGGCATAATTTTGATATGGGTCGTGCTATTTGTTTTAATGGGTGATGGTTTCGATACATGATTTGATTAATTGTGTTAATGGGAAGCTTGTTGGCATGTAAAAATGAATTAATGGACTGGGGACATAGGCGACATGCATTTACTGCACATCACCCTTACTCTCTCCACTGGTCAGCACCCTAATCAACTATTGTTCAATTGTGGTGTTGTGGTTCTGCTCTGACTTTCAAGCAAAGGGGAAACCACTCGACGAGCTCGTGTTTTAAGGTGCTTTGATTACAGGTATGTCTTCTTTTTTTCCATCCATGAGTATGCTCTGGTTATGAAGTAGATATTGGCTCGGATGTATGGGTTTGTGTTTTTCCTTAAGTATGGCAACTGTGTAAAATTGTGATTTTTTTGGAATGAATTGTTGGTGGCTTCCTCTGTGATAATGTCTGAAGTTACAATGTATTGGGTCATTCTAAGTATTGGCATCCATAAAGGCTACCTGTCATCCTTGCTAGTTTAGTGGAGGGTTTCATTTTGTCTAGACTGGACAATGCTTTCACACATTATATCACCATACCCAGTCTTGGTTTTTCTAGGGTTTTAATGAGTTTGAACGCCCTGTGCCATTGTGCTTCATTCACTTGGGTATTGGGGTTACTTCATGCTTCCAATGGTCGTGCAGTGGTTTATATTGCTTCTTCTCGGCTCTATTTTCACCTCATCATTATAATTGGTTGATTGGGGAGCCACAAAGGCTATACCTTGTGTGTGCTAAAGTATCATTACAAGGACAAAATGGATCCCTGCTCCTCTGTTCATAGTCTCTCCTGTCATAGTATTCATCACCCTATCCGAAAAGTGAATTGTGGTTTTCTATGTGTGTACACCCTCGGTCTCGGAGGTTTTCACCATTGAGAGAAGTCGACTCTAGCCTCCCTGGGTTGGTTCATAGAGAAAACCCTTTACTCCTCAAGTCCAAAGGTTGATAGGGAAGAAGGTCGGGGCCTGTCAGGTTTACTATTGGTCGTTATGGATTGGTGTGTATTGTCGACAGAGTTGGTTACTAGATCGCCCCATTGATTGTGGGACAATGGTGTTGGTTTTGGTATCTGGTTACTACATTGTTATTATGATTGAGTAGATAAGCTTTGCATGGTTAATAGGACAAATAAAATACACAGTCGTTGTCCATGTGTTTAAATAAATTGATAACCCAACATTGTTTTTAATTGAGTAAGTCATAGCGTCGCTTTGTGTCGATGCATGGGTATGTGTGGTGTTCCTACAACATGATAGGTATGATTGTTGATTATTATGACAGTCCAAGTAATAGGCTCAGCATTGGAATTGGTTGATTGAAGATTGGAGTTGATACACAATCATTGTCTTTTGCATTGAAGTTATCGGGATGTTAACTCAACATTAGTTACAATTGTTTAATGATGTTTCGCACGTGATGCATTTTTATGTGTGGTGTTCCTACACCATGAGTAAATGATCACTGTAACTATGTGTTTTTTTTGGCCAAATGGTTATTGCAAACAGGATCACTATGGAAATTCCATCCACTGTATGTGTTATGGTTATTGATTGTGTCATCAAGGATGGGCACAAGTTTTTTACACAGTATGGTTTGGTTGCAGTTTCACTAATTTGAGCAATATTGTTGATGCCTCTTTGTATTGGATTGATAGCTCGACATGATAAGTTGAGTTAATGATACTGTGACTGTTTCTTTTAAATTTTTCAATGGGAATGGTGAAATCATGGTGATTATGGCATGATTGTCCATTGTGTTGTTATCAATATTAATTGATTGCGCCATTGGGAAAGGTCACAGGTTTTTTAACATGGCTTTATTGCGATTTGATTGATTATTTTGTAAAATTGGGTCTGTTGTTGTTGCCTCGTTGTGTTGGATAGCCCAACATTTTGAATGTTAGCATCAAGGGAAATTGGACCTGTACATTCACAGAAATACACTTGTGTTTTGTCGAATGGTCGTGCATTTCACAACATAGTGTGATTTGAAATGGTGATTTGTTATCTGGGTGTTTAAATGACAAGTCAAGATATTGCAAGTTTGAATATGAATCGTGGTGTTAACTGTCCACTTTGTATGTTAAATGAATACTTTTCTTTTTAACAGTGATTGGAACTGATGTTGTGACAGTATAACTTCATGGCAATTCAATTATCAAATGATTAAAAGACTAAATCGAGCATGACATTTGAGTTCGTATTTGATAATTGGAATAATTCATGGGCAATGGTTGATTTTGATGATGAACATAGTGGAAATGGTTACTTTTTATACATTTGAGAATTGTTATAAGATGTTAGTTGGATAAATAAGAGGAACAAAACTCCCCTACAGTTTTTTGTGGAATGCACACTGTCTTGTTTGATGACATTGTGTTAAGTATTTGATTTCAAATGGTGAGCAAGTTAATGCCCATAATTGTTTGAATTATGCACAGTAGTGGTTTTTTGGATCACATTGGTCATTTGGTTGGTGTATTTCTTCTTATAGAATGGTTTTATGGATTACTTAATTAATTTTATGAACAATACCCTCTATTTTTCCCACCATCATTTCCCACATTCATTTTTCACTCCTTGTTCTAAAATTGATTACAATCAAGAAGAATTTGGTACTAATACAGTTGGAAGTCGCAGTTCCTTGGTTGTATCACAGTGATGTTTTCTTTGGTTTGCATTGCAGTTGATTGTTGTTGTCTTTGAGCAGTAATCACGTTCTTTTCCTTCTCATTATATCATGTTTCTCTCAATACAAGTCTCTTGCATATCCTAGAACCTTTTGTTCACCCCCTTCTCATTGGTGAACGGTTAAACAATTTGTATGGATTGGATTGCACGGGTCTGATATATTGTTGAGCCAAAATCTATTTCATATGTTTAAAGAGTTGTCATGTATGGTTATTTAAAAGACTATTTTCTAATCAATCACGCATACAGGGATGAGATATTCAAATAAAAGGCAGAAACCCAAGGCTTACCATGCCTCTTTCAAAGAGAAAGTCGCTACTACCCCTTCTGCATCTTTAGATAATTCTGGTAAATCCATGTCCTCCCACATGCATTGGAAGGATGATTTCTCTCATATGATCAAAAAGATGAGGCTTAAAGATTACACACAGCCTAAGGCAAGTTTAGAAGAACTAAAAGATGATAGCATCGGCAAGGGAAAGATTGCCTCACAAACTGGAAAATATGGATTTTAATTTTTTTTTAATTGTTGATAACAGTGGACTTGATTTTCATATAGCTTGCTTTTGGATATGTTGGTAATATATTTTGGAAATAATTGCAAACATTATTGAGATAAATTGCCAAATGATTATGGGGGTCACAAGGAGATGTTGTTTTGCTTAATTGACTAGTATGTGGGTAGCAATATGTGGCAAGTTGATCTAGCTTTTAGAGTTCAGTTTTGGTTTTCTGTCAGAGGTCCTTTTGTATGTTCCATCAGGGATGTCTAAGTTTGACTTTGGTCCAAAATTTATGTATGAGATTTTGTAAATAAAATGCCTCTTTGGTGAATTGGAATGAAATAAAGGATTGCTTTATGTCTCATCTGTCTTGATTATCATCTTGGTGTCTTACTTCTATCTTTACATTTGTTTTTAGCAACTATTATATTAAAAAAACTATATAAAAATGAATTTTCCAGCAAGCTTTTATTTGTGAAAAAGACTAGCCTAAGCACTTGTAATTGATACTTGTGAGTTAGGATTTTATTTTTGATGGCTATACACCTAGGGTGAAATTCTCGTCTATTTTTCTTTAGCCAAGAAAAATCTGAAAATTCTTGAGTAAGATCATTTCATATCTTTTCCTCAACCTTTATTTGGCGACCTGTTGTTGGGAAATAATACCCTACGGACTAACAAGCTAGGGCTGAACTTGTACGCAGATCATGACCTCAAATAAAAAAAATTTAACCTACCACCCCAATACTCAAACCCCTTTTTCACACACAAGCATGGAAAAGACCTACTAACCTTTTTATATCGACATTTGATGTAGATCCTCTGTCGCGCTTTATCCGCTTTCTCTCGCTGCTCATTCCAAAGACAATCCTGCAATCAAGACAAAACACTATGCATGCATGCTATTCTTCTACCTAAGGGTTAGATATTAAGAATAAATCGAATAAAATATATATCACTCGTGTATTGGGACGGGAAAAGTATCCTTTTATTAATCTCAAGATGAAT
>SNQJ01S0015302.1:90338-130219 GCA_010110895.2 Picea sitchensis | reverse complement strand
CGCAGATCATGACCTCAAATAAAACACTTTTAACCTACCACCCCAATACTCAAACCCCTTTTTCACACACAAGCATGGAAAAGACCTACTAACCTTTTTATATCGACGTTTGATGTAGATCCTCCGTCGCGCTTTATCTGCTTGCTCTCGCTGCTCCTTCCAAAGACAATCCTACAATCAAGACAAAACACTATGCATGCATGTTATTATTCTACCTAAGGGTTAGATATTAAGCATAAATCGAATAAAATATATATCACGCGTGTATTGGGACGGGAAAAGTATCCTTTTATTAATCTCAAGATGAATCAACTTACAATGATGATAGAGACCGGCCATCGTTCCTCGATCTTGATCCTGGGCTCCTCCTCTTCTTTGTCCTCCAACTTCTTTGCTTTAATTCTCCTTAAGCTTGAGGAAAGGCTAAAGGGTTGGGACAAATGGATTCGGCAATTGGGAAGAGTTTNTTTGCTATCTTTTTCCTCCTCCAAATAGTACCCCTACCCCTTCTTTTATAGGTTAGAAGGAGCTAGGGTTTTGGATGAACTCTCGGCCATGCATGGCCGGGAGTTTCAGTTAACTGACCCATAGCTTTTTCTCTCGTCGGAAACTTTCCATTTTTTGTGATTCTAAAGGCAAACGCGGGCTGTAGTGGGCCTGCTAGCGTTTGTCCGCGGGCTGTAGTGGGCCTGCTAGCGTTTACTTTTTAAAAATGGAGTTTTTAGAAGATTTGTTCAGTAGTTTTTTGGAAAAGAAGGGATATGAGTTGGCCTAATGCCAGGTAAGCATGTGTGGTGCAATTTAGGGTTATAACACGACCATACTGGGGAGATCTTCAATATCTCTCTGGTTAATTTTTATACTCGATTTTCATCGATATATCTATTTTTATGATATTAGTTCTTTGACTGTTTTATTTATTAATGGATGTGCATGTTACAAGGCAGCCCAATATTGAGCTCGGTCTTCAAGATCATACCATCATTTCTTTGAACTTGTTTAACACCATTTTAGACAATGCCAATACCCGTGCTGAGCTTAACCATTCTTTGGCAGCAATTGAATAAGATATTAGTGCACAAGAACGATTGGAAGCTATATGTAGACAGCCTAGAAATCAGCAGTGACCTCCAGTTTCTTCATTTTTGGCCTTTCTTTCATGTCCTTAGACTCTCGTGCTTCTAGGAGAAGAAGAGGCTTATCACCTGAAATCAGTCCTATTGTTGAAATAGGAAGAAGGAACGTTGTTATTTGCCCAACAAAGTGCTATGAGGAGAACCTTGTCTAATTCATCCAGTTCTTCTTTCTTTCCCTCATCTATCATCCACAATATGGCATCTAGTGGTGGCTCTGGTGGTATGATATGTGCTTCCTAATCATCAGTGATTGGTAGCTTATATAGCGACCATGTACCTGTTCAATCTACCACAAACCCTACCAAAGTCATTAAAAAGTATGGGCTTTTTCAGTTTGAAGAAGATGCCACAACCACTCCATGGCATGTGTCCTCTCCCCTTAACTTAACACCTGCTACTTATCCACTTTCTAAGTTCAAGGAGCATCTTCCTAGGTTCTCGGGAAATAACACTATCAATACAAATGAACACCTAGTGGCATTTTCTAATGCTTGTCATAACATAGGAGCCAATGAAAATGACACTTGCATGCGCTTATTCATCAATTCCTTGGAAGGAAACGGTGAGGCCGACTTCTTTGAACTTCCTCCTAAGATTTTGTCTGCTTGGGAGGAGTTAATATATTGGTTCAGATCCACTTATGGGCAATCTAAAAGCCTAGCTGAGAAGTTAATGGAATACAATAACGTTACCTACAAGGATGGTGAGACCATCAAATATTTCAACTTGCGTTTCACCAAGTTATACAATCAAATCCCCGAACTCATCCGCCCTCATAACCAAGCCGCTTTCATGCATTACTACAATTCATTACCTTCCCCCTACCATCATAGGCTTGAGTAAAAATTCATTGATAATCTCGGTTCCTCTCTGCATACTTGTTCAAAGTATGAAGAAAAGCTTGAAAGAACAGTTCTTCCCCAGGGAGAATCAGTTAGACAGACGGACATGTTCGCCCTCTTACAACTAGTACAAGACATGAACAATCGTATGCTAGCGTTCGAGCGAAGGGGGACTGCTGTTACAGGAGAATCCCCCTGCGGACAAGTGGATTTCCTCTTGGATACTAGACCCCTATAACCAAGACAGAAAGGTGCTAATGTGGACACTGACATTCCTTTTCATGAAGCTAAACTATTCAAGGAAGAAGAAGAAGGAAAGGTAAATACCTTTACCGACATTTTTCCTTGCTTGATCCAGGCTGATCTTGATCTCCAAGTCTTTCAGAAGGTCCTGCAATCCAATGAGAAACAACAAAAAAACATTC
This sequence comes from Picea sitchensis, assembly GCA_010110895.2. NCBI lineage: Eukaryota > Viridiplantae > Streptophyta > Pinopsida > Pinales > Pinaceae > Picea > Picea sitchensis. The sequence continues at coordinate 127,816 of SNQJ01S0015302.1, read as the reverse complement.
TTCATACTCTACCATGATTAGGTTCATAATAGATCTATCAAAAGAAACAAGTTCATGAAACATACACAAACTTAAAGGAAACGAGCCAATCACATATTTATATTAATGAAAACAGAGCAAAGTGCTTACAACCATGAAGTAGATGCAACAGCTTCACCAAGCTCTCTTTGTCCAGACCCTTGCTCAAATAATCCACACACAGAATGATGATTCTTCAATGATATCTCCCTTATGAGATCATAATTTTGATGCCTTACAATGTCTCTATCAATATCACTCATGAGATCATAAGTTTGGTATCTCTAAAACTCCACATGCTTTTCACCATGAGAAGGCCTCCTTATATAATCTTGGAGAGACCCAACCACCTTAGATATTATTCGGATAGGTTGAGGATTCTTCTCCATCAGTTGTGGATCCTCCCTAAGATGTAGCCTTGACCTCAAATTCGAATCCAACCAACTCCAGAGATGAGGGGGATTTTTCCCTGATTTTTCTCAATAGTCAAAGATCTCCTAAAATAGCCCAGCGCTCCTTCAAAAGGGTACACGGAGTGTTTAGACGCTCCCCCAAAGAAGTCTATGGAGCGTTGGCACTCCCTGACAGTGGTTAGGGGAGCGCTGCCCAATTTTTCTCTAAAAAATCTCAGCACTCCCCCATAAGGGTGCACAGAGTGCTTGGAATGCTCCCCCAAAGAAGGTTAGGCAGTGTTGGCACTCACTAACAATGGGTAGGGGAGCGTTGGCCTCCAAAATTGACTTTTGAGTGGTTTTGTTCATGGCAAATGCTTTGTACTCTTCATCAAATGATTTCGCCTTCTAAAACCAGTCTTAAGTGTCCCTGTGATGTCGTTAGAGGCATGACATAGGCAATATGGAAGTACGATGTTTGCGACACTTATGGTCAAGATGCGACACTTGAGACACTTGTAATGACGACACTATTGAAGTGAGTAATTTTGATGTGTAACAGATTGCCCCCCAAAGTATGAAGTTAGAAGACGAGAACTGATGACTGAAGTACTTTGTAGACTTTTTCAAGAAAGGGTATGGACTCGAAGAACCTGAAAGAAGCTTAACACAACCATCAAACAAATATTATGACATGTTTCAAACCCAAGGCAGGCATACCTATGCTTGGGTGATAAAGACTTGCAAGTTATGGCCACCATAAACTACACTGTGGATCCATAATTGTATTAACAAAAAAGGTATAGCCACCAAAGATACAATGTGGATCTATACTCCCATGACATGAACTAATCGTTGCCACGAAAAATACACAATGGATCTACGATACGACAAGACATAGCCACGGACCAATACAAAGTGGATCTATGTAACAGTATATGTGTCAATCTTCAAAAGAAACTTCGTCACAACCTGGGAAAAGTATATATCAGAGTGATCACTCAACCCAGGGTCTTCTTACCGATCCCGATGTGGTACGAGTCTAACCATGTGGATATATGTCCTGATGTCGAACATGGTAGAAACCACTTGATTACTGGTCAATGAGGTAAATCGTTAACAAGTGCGAGGGAAATCACCATTGATGTCAATGATTCCCAAGGTACCCTAGTACATTCTAGCGAATGTGATTATATGAGCTGAATTCAAACATTCGTGGAATCACCCGATCAGGGGTCAATTATGTAAACCCATTGTTGGAAGCGAGGAGGCATGCCATTGAGTCATGTGGGTCCCAAGGTACTAACTGGTTTCTAAGTCTAGTTCCCGGATAATGTGCTGAAGTCGACAGGAACAAACTCATCGAAGGAGGGCCTTAAGGTATCCCCCATCAACGACATGAAACTGACACAGAGATGTAATTTCATGGATCAAATGAGCATGGACTGACACAGGTATTTGAAACAAGATATTTGTGATGGTTGACTCTCGAGGCAAATACTTCCCTTGAACACTGAGGCACAATGACAGAAACATGACATGGACCAAAACATGATGATGTAATGGATACGATGACTTTCGTTCGGTGACCCAAAGGAGTAAAGAAACTTAGAGGATTGGTTCAGTGCAGAGGTTCAGCGGATTAAAATGTATGCAAAGACAAATTGCCATGTTCAAGGGTGACCGTAAGAGTTATTGGTAATGTTCTCAAAAACTGCTTGGCTTGCTTCTTTCAATTTTTTCCCCATCCAGATAGACGAGTACCTCTTTTTAAATTTAACAGGCTCGAGGAGGGTAACACATGCTCAAAATAACTCACCTTCGGTAAGTCCCTCTTCCTTTGTTCAACAAACTGGAAGAAGTAAGGGTTTGGTCCCGTATGGGCCCTTCAATGTATGATTGTTTAATGAGTCCAGAGAAGGAAAACTCGGTGATTTTTCATCTTTAGAGAGTCTGAAAAGAACTTATAGAAGACTCCAGTATTGTCCTTTTCGTAATGTTAGTCTCATGAGGCCGAAAAAGAGATAAATTATCACTCGAAAGATTCCCTTTCAAACCTTTTAACGAGTCGGACAGGAAGCAAGATCACTCGGCAATGTTTTCACGTTTAGAGAGTCTGAAAAGAGCTTAAAGACGACTCCAAGGGATTCCTTTTTCGTATATCCATACGAGTCTGAAAAAGTGATAAAAGTGTACTCGGTTACATTCTCATGTATTTACAAGCATGAGAAGGAACAAAGACTAAGCTCTTTATGCCCCCATCTTGAAAATCTAGTGTCTTAACTCCAAAATGATCATGAAAGATTGGAGACATGCCCCCCCAAGCTTCAATTCATTCACCAACTTTGAGGTTTTCACCAATTTTTGTACTAGATGGAGAAAAAGGATATAGGTGGATGAAAAGAAGGTTCAAATACGAGAGATAACGAAAGACTCGACTCAATACCTACGAGATATGGCGAAAGACTCGACCTGACAAGAGAGGTGATTGTTTCATTTTTTAACGAGCTTGACACAATAAAAAGAACTATGCTCAAGGCTCTAGGTTCAGTCCCCATACCTATGTTTCATTTTTTAACGAGCTTTCTATAGAGAGGAAAACTATGCTCATGGCCTCTCTTTAATTTTTTAACAATCTTGCCACAGAGAAAAGAAACTATGCTCGTAGCTTATGTTTCATATTTTAACGAGCTTTCCACAAAGAAGCGAAACTATGCTCGTGACTTATGTTTCATTTTTTAATGAACTTGCCACGGAGAAGTGAAACTATGCTCATGATTTTTGCTTCATTTTTTAACGATCTTGCCACAAAGAAGCGAAACTATGCTCATGGACTCTTCTTGATCATGTCTTCCAAGAGGATAATGCTCTGGAAGGACACCATGGCAAGGGAAAAAACTCGGTCATGGCGTCTAAGAGATCTTCACTGGATGGAAGAAAATCACTTTGGAAGGAACACATGTCGAGGTCCATGATAAGGGTAAGAAAATCAGGCTCCAATATCCCTACCGAAGAGATCACCATGTCAACTACTGGATCTAAGTCATCAGAAGTTGAAGGCATGGGAGATAATGCCACATAATTGACATGTGGCAGGGGTGATACCGATTGCATATAAGACCCGTTTAGGGAGTTCATTGGGTTGATGGTCAATTTAGGGCCAACGAACGAAATTTGATCAATAGTCACCATTATTCCATCGTGAGGGAAATATATCACACGAAAGAGAGTGGACACAATAGCTTTCATGGCATAGACATAATATCACCCAAGGAGTAAATCGAAATCCAAGGGGTCCTGGACTACCATAACATCAATAAAGACAGTTTTCCCTCTGAAAGTTACAGGAAAATAAGAAAGGATCCCTAAAGGGTGACTAGTTCTTCTGTTAAAAGCAAACATAGTCTGGTTAACCGACACAAGCTGAGGATAACCCAAAGCTTTCCAAGCAATAGAGGAAAAAATACTAACAGATGAACCTTCATCTATCAATGTCTGAGGAATGACCTCACCACAAACCTATAGTGTAATCTTGAAAGGAATGTGAGAGGGAAGACGAGGTCCAATTAGCACACCCCAATCAAAAAGGATGGCCTCATTACTTGGAGGGGGTTTCACGGGAGAAGGAGGAATTCCCGCCAGCATGGTAGATTATGTATCACTGAGAAAAACGTGGGCAGTATTGGGTTTACTCTGTAGCGGGAGAGTAGGATCGATTGATAAAGACATCAAATCGACCACTTAGGTTTCATTCTCCAAGGGGAGAATGGGGTCGACAGGTGGAAATAGATCGATCACTTGGGTTGCACTCTCTAACGAGAGAGGGAGATTGACCGAAAATGGGATTGGATCAATCACTTTGTCAACTGGTTCAACTAAGGACGTGACCAGATTGACGACATGATCAATCAGACTAGCCGATGAAGGGACCAGAACAAACCCTTTGGCACTCGTGAGAGGAGGAGTGGGATTGACCAATGATGGGACTGGATCAGTCACTTGGGTTTCACTTTTCAGATGAAAAGTGGGGCTGATCGATGATGGAACTAGATCAGCTACTTTGGTTAGTGGTCCAACCGAGGATGAAACTAGATTGACCACCTAATCAACCGGACTGACCAGGGATGGAACCGGATTGACCATTCCATCAACTAACGATGTGTTGGGGGAAATCTTACGATAACCAGTTGGAAGTTGAAACTTTTCCAAAAGAGAAGAAGCCTCGGCCATACGAGGACAAAGGTGAGAGTAATGGCCACCTTTTCATAACATGCAAGGGAATTTGAAAGTTGTCTTCTTCTTAACATCCTTAATGTCACTAGTTGACGGGGTATCACCAGAATGACCAGCAGGGACCGATGACGTGGAGGACCAAATTTCTAAGACCTTGGGAATACTAGGGAAATCCCACAGAAAATGGTCACCCTTACAAAGATTGCAAGGGAATTTGGGTTTCACATTCTCTGTTGTAGTCTGGCCAATATCATCAACACTCCTGATACTATTAACAGTAGTTGGTTTCTTGGATCCAACATTTGATATCGTTGAAGGCTTGGTCATTTTCGGGTTCTTCTTCTTCTTCTCTTTTCGTTAATTCTTCTTCTTATCAACCTGGCTACTTGCTTTAGAGCTTTCACTAGGCGAAGAAGGAGAAAGAGAAGGAGATTTAATGGGTGAAGAAGGTGAAAAGTCGACATGACGTTGATGTGTGGGTGGTGTGCTTACATCTAAAGCACCTACATTCGATATCATCAGAGTGGAAAACAATCATATTGGTAACCCAATTGTGAGACCTGGAAGCCTCAAAGTAGCGATGTAAGGAGGACCAATGTTTCCATAAGAAGGGAAAACAAAGGTTTTCCCTGGAAAAGGGGTTCCTTCATTGGTCATTCCGGTAACTGACGACATAAAAATAAATATCCAACCTAGATACTGCTAGGGATAAAAAATAGCACACGCTAAAAATCTAGTAAGCAAGCAAAAAAAACCTTCTCAAAATGAGCACACTAGTTGGTGATGAAATCCAACGTCATGGGAACAAAGTAAGAAGGGGTTGAGATAGAGCGGGTGGAAAAGTTACGTTGACGACATGCTTAACGGATTTACACCCTAGTGCAATCTCCCACACATAATCATGGGTATACCCTCCAAGGATCCCGAGTGAGTCTAGCCAACGTCGATTCCAGGTACGGTGAAGACTTTCCCCTCCACAGTCACCTTGTGTAAAGACCCTAAAGAGATAGGCCACTAAGGTTACCAACTACTACAGTGATTCCTAGGGAAACAATTGACAGTCTGATCCATGTGCAAGGGCAGGGTATCGAGCCCGAAATCAAATTAAAAGGCTTCCACTCATCATTTTAGGTATACCTTCAAGCGACCCCCATAATACACGCAATCTCTACACCAAGACCAACAAAGTAGGGTGAGTAACTCTGCTAGTCTCGATGTGACCTCAGGTTTGACCCTTGTGTGAGAAGGGCTTCCCGGGACAAAATGTAGCAATTGGATTTCACCACTCCCTAACAAAAGATCCTATGTTTTTTTGCAATTTTGGAAAGTTATCTTTCACACCTATTCCAAAGCCCTACAACTAATCTAATGTAGGTTTTCTACCAGAAAATGTAAAAATGTCTAATCAATTTTAGTTTAGCACTTGATTTTTAAGGTTGTTGTTACTCAAAAGGAAAATGGCATGGACAATATGGTGTTTTGACAGACTCGAAATTTATGCAAAGAGATGAATATGCAATATTTTCATTTCGATGAAAGCTATGCTACGAGAAGGAGAAAACATTCATCATTCCAGATGCACAATGTCCCAAAATGCCAAAAAACATGCAATTTTGCTACTTCAAATGCAAGCTAGTTTCATTACCCAAAAGCAAGAATGCATTTATCTTCTTTGTTTGATTATGATGTATACAGAAAGTAAATACAAAACCTTAAATGCTCCACTACTTTCAATCAGGAGAAAGAGTCCTATGCAGATGAAAAAGACACGAAGCAAAAGGGCTACAAACAAAGCATGCACTCAAGGCAGTGAGGTATGAAAGAAAACAAGTAGAAACTTGTTCTAACAAACAAGACCATTGTCAAGGATTCTACAACCAATCAAGCATTCAAGGAACACAAATAAAATGCAGGGAAGAATCCAAGAAAAGATAGGGAGAAAGAGAAATCACTCAAAACTATCCTGACAAAAAGCAGTTGGAAAAGACAATTTCACATTTCTAAAAAAGGTTTCAAGCTCTAAGAAAGACAATAGGGAGTGATAAGCATAAAATAACATCAAAAACCAATCAAAACAACTTCACAAACCAACCACAGACTTTGGGTAAAGATCTCTACAAAAAAGGCTGCAAAAGACTGAGCAGAAGAAGGCAAAAACTCTCAAAAAAGAGACTAGCGCTCCCACAGAAGGGTGTAGAGAGTGTTGCAACGCTCCCTAAGATGTTGTAGGGGAGTGATGGCACTCTGGTATGGCCTACAGGGGGGTGTTGGTCCTCCCAGAAACTTAGAAAAAGATCCAAAAACCATGCAAAAACTCACCCATAATGCATGAAAATTGGTGAATTTGCTAGTGATGGTAGGAGAAGGCATATGAATGATGAAAAACCAATAATTTATTGGGAAAATGACCTCAAAGATCAAATGCAATAGTGCATATATCTTTGAGTTCTTTACAACAACTTTCGTACCATCAGATAAAGGAGAAAGCGGTAAATCGACTCTAATTCTCGAAAGAAGAAGAGTGACTCAAAGTAAAGAAGAAAAATGTCAAAAGATCCAAACAAAAGTATAATCAATTCTTAGAAATGAAGGTGTTGAAATCCAAAACAAGGATACAGTGAGGTTGTAAGAACTCTGAGCATATGCAAACAGCAAAAAATGGACTCAGAGACCAATTCCCCACAAGATTTTCCTTAGAAAAAGGGCAGCGCTCTGGTGTCAAGGGCACCAGAGTGTTGCAACTCTATGTGGAAGATTTCCAGGCAACGCCAGCGCTCTAGTAGTAGAGGCAGGGGAGCACTAGCCTCTCAAACTTTAGAAAAATGCCCAGAAATGGAAAATTTCAGGCAAATTCATAAATCCAAAGTGTATGGGATGAAGTAAAGAGCCAATCAACACACCTAAGAATTTGAGACATGGTATGGATGCATATAAAAGTGAGAAAAGGCCAAAACAAGACCTAGGAAAGGAATCAAAACTCAAATTTCCTCCCCAGTGGAGTTGCCATTTTTTGTTACAGGAGAATCCCCCTGTGGATAAGTGGATTTACTCTTGGATACTAGACCCCTATAACCAAGACAAAAAGGTGCTAATGTGGACACTAACATTCCTTTTCATGAAGCTAATCTATTCAAGGAAGAATAAGAAATAAATATAAATACCTTTACCGACGTTTGTCCTTGCTTGATCCAGGATGATCTTGATCTCCAAGTCTTTCAGAAGGTCCTGCAATCCAATGAGAAGCAACAAAAAAACATACTTCCTACTCTACCATGATTAGGTTCATAATAGATCTATCAAAAGAAACAAGTTCATGAAACATACACAAACGTAAAGGAAACAGGCCAAGCACATATTTATATTAATGAAAACAAAGCAAAGTGCTTACAACCATGATGTAGATGCAGCAGCTTCACCAAGCTCTCTTTGTCCAGACCCTTGCTTAAATAATCCACACACAGAATGATGATGCTTCAATGATATCTCCCTTATGAGATCATAAGTTTGATGCCCTACAATGTCTCTATCAATACCACTCATGAGATCATAAGTTTGGTAGATCTAAAACTCCATATGCTTTTCACCATGAGAAGGCCTCCTTATATAAGCTTGGAGAGACCCAACCACCTTAGAGATTCTTGGGATAGGTTGAGGATTCTTCTCCATCAGTTGTGGATCGTCCCTAAGATGTAGCCTTGACCTAAGATTCGAATCCAAACAACTCCAGAGATGAGGGGGAGTTTTCCTTGATTTTTCTCAACAGTCAAAGATCTCCTAAAACAGCCCAGCACTCCCTCAAAAGGGTACACAGAGTGTTGAAACACTACCCCAAAGAAGGCTAGGGAGCATTGGCACTCCCTGAAAGTGGTTAGGGGAGCGCTGCCCAAATTTTCTCTAAAAAATCCCAGTGTTCCCCTAGAAGGGTGCACAGAGTGCTTGGAATGCCCCCCCAAAGAAGGTTAGGCAATGTTGGCACTCCCTAACAGTGGTTAGGGGAACGTTGGCCTCCAAAATTGACTTTTGAGTGGTTTTCTTCATGGAAAATGCTTTGTACTCTTCATCAGATGATTTCTCCTTCTAAAACCAGTATTTAAGGGTGTCTTGAGTGTCCCTGTGATGTCGTTAGAGGCACGACATAGGCAAGATGGCAGTACGATGTTTGCGACACTTATGGTCAAGATGCGACACTTGCGACACTATTGAAGTGAGTAATTTTGATGTGTAACAAATTGCCCCCCAAAGTACGAAGTTAGAAGACAGGAATTGATGACGAAAGTACTTTGTAGACTTTTTCAAGCAAGGGTATGGAATCAGAGAACCTGGTAGAAGTTGCACACAACCATCAAACAAATATTATGACATGTTTAAAACCCAAGGCAGGCATACCTATTCTTGGGTGATAAAGACTTGCAAGGTATGGCCACCATAAAATACATTGCGGATCCGTAATTGTATTAACAAAAAAGGTATATCCACCAAATATACAATGTGGATCTATACTCCCATGACATGAACTGATCGTAGCCATGAAAAATACACAGTGGATCTATGAGACAACAAGACATAGCCACGGACCAATACAAAGTGGATCTATGTAATAGTATATGTGTCAATCTTCAAAAGAAACTCTGTCGCAACCTCGGAAAAGTATATATCAGAGTGATCACTCAGCCCAGGGTCTTCTTACCTATCCTGATGTGGTATGAGTCTAACCATGTGGATAGATGTCATGATGTCGAACATGGCAGAAACCACTTAATTACTGGTCAATGAGGTAAACCGTTAACAAGTGTGAGGGAAATCACCATTAATGTTAATGATTCCCAAGGTACCCTAGTACATTCCAGAAAATGTGAATAGATGAGTTGAAGTCGAACATTCATGGAATCACTCGATAAGGGGTCAATTATGTAAACCCATTGTCTAAAGCGAGGAGGCTTTCCATTGAGGCATGCAAGTCCCAAGGTACTAACTAGTTTTTAAGTCTAGTTCCCGGATAATGTGTTGAAGTCGACAGGAACAGACTCGTCGAAGGAGGGCCTTAAGGTGTCCCCCATCAACGACACGAAACTGACATAGAGATGTAATTTGGTGGATCAAATGAACATGGATTGACACGGGTATTTAAAATAGGATATTTGCGATGGTTGACTCTCGAGGCAGATACTTCCCTTGAACACTGAGGCACAATGGCAGAAACATGACATGGACCAAAACATGATGATGCAATGGATACGGTGACTTTCGTCGAGTGACCCAAAGGAGTAAAGAAGCTCAGAGTATTGGTTCAGTGCAGAGGTTCAATGGATTAAAATGTATGCAAAGACAAACTGTCATGTTCAAGGGCGACTGTAAGAGTTACTGGTAATGTTCTCAAAAACTGTTTGGCTTGCTTCTTTAAATCGTTTCCCCCATCCAGATAGACGAGTACCTCTTTTTAAATTTAACGAGGTCGAGGAGGGTAACACATGCTCGATATAACTCACCTTCGGTAAGTCCCTCTTCCTCTGTTTAATGAACTGGAAAAAGTAAGGGTTTGGTCCCGTATGGGCCCTTCAATGTATGATTGTTTAACGAGTCCAGAGAAGGAAAACTCGGTGATTTTTCATGTTTAGAGAGTCTAAAAAGAACTTAAAGAATACTCAAGTATTGTCCTTTTTCATAATGTTAGTCTCATGAGGCCGAAAAAGAGATAAATTATCACTCGAAAGATTCCCTTTCAAACCTTTTAACGAGTGGGAAAGGAAGCAAGATCTCTCAACATTCTTTTCACGTTTAGAGAGTCTGAAAAGAGCTTAAAGACGACTCCAAGGGGTTCCTTTTTTGTATATCCATACGAGTCCAAAAAAGTGATAAAAGTATACTTGGTTACATTCTCATGTATTTACGAGAACAAGAAGGAACAAAGACTAATCTTGGTATGCCCCCAGCTTGAAAAGCTAGTGGCTTAACTCCAGAATAATCATCAAAGGTTGGAGACATGGCCCCCCAAGTTTCAATTCATTCGTCGACTTTGAGGTTGTCACCAATTTCTATACTAGATGGAGAAAAAGGATACAGGTGGATGAAAAGAATTTTCAAATATGAGAGCTAACGAAAGACTCGACTCGACATCTACGAGATCTGGAGAAAGACTCGACCTGAAAGGAGAGGTGATTGTTTCATTTTTTAACGAGCTTGACACAAGAAAAAGAACTATGCTCAAGGCTCCGGATTCAACCCCCATACCTCTGTTTCATTTTTTAACGAGATTTCTACAGAGAGGAAAACTATGCCCATGGCCTCTGTTTCATTTTTTAACGAGTTTGCCACAAAGAAAAGAAACTATGCTTGTAGATTGTGTTTCATTTTTTAACGAGCTTTCCACAAAGAAGCGAAACTATGCTCGTGACTTATGTTTCATTTTTTAACTAGTTTTCCACAGAGAAGCGAAACTATGCTCGTGAATTCTGTTTGAGTTTTTAACGGGCTTGCCACAGAGAAGCGAAAATATGCTCGTGGACTCTTCTTGATCATGGCTTCCAAGAGGATAATGATTTGGAAGGACACCATGGTAAGGGACAAAACTCGGTCATGTCCTCCAAGATATCTTCACTGGATGGAATAAAATCACTCTAGAAGGAACACATGTCGAGGTCCATGATAGGAGTAAGGAGATAACGCTCCAATATCCTTACCGAAGAGATCACCATGTCAACTACTGGATCTAATTCATCGAAATTTGAAGGCATGGGAGATAACGCCATATAATTGACCTGTGGCAGGGGTGATATCGACTGCATATAAGACCTGTTTAGGGAGGTCATTGGGTTGATGGTCAAGTCAGGGCCAATGAACGAAATTTAATCAATAGTCACCATTCTTCAATCATGAGAAAAATATCTCACGCGAAAGAGAGTGGACACAATAGCTTTCATGGCATAGACATAATCTCACCCAAGGAGTAAATCGAAATCCAAGGGGTCCTGGACTACCATAACATCAATAAGGACAGTTTTCCCTCTGAAAGTTACAGGAAACTGAGGAAGGATCCCTAAAGGGTGACTGGTTCTTTTGTTAAAAGCAAACAGAGTCTGGGTAACTGGCACGAGCTGAGGATAACCCAAAGATTTCTAAGCAATAGAGGAAAAAATACTAATAGACGAACCTTCATCTATTAGTGTTTGAGGAATGGCTCGACCACAAACCTGTACTGTAATCTTGAAAGGAATGTGAGATGGAAGATGAGGTCCAGTTAGCACACCCCAATCAAAAAGGATGTCCTCATTACTTGGAGGGGGTTTCATAGGAGAAGGAGGAATTCCCCCAACACAGTAGATTCTGTATCAATGAGAAAAACATGGGTAGTATCGGGTTTACTCTCTAGCGGGAGAGTAGGATCGATTGATAATGACATCAAATCGACCACTTGGGTTTCATTCTCCAAGGGGAGAATGGGGTCGACAAGTGGAAACAGATCGACTGCTTGGGTTGCAATCTCTAACAGGAGAGTGGGATTGACCAAATATGGGATCGGATCAATCACTTTGTCAACTGGTTCAACTAAGGATGTGACCAGATTGACGACATGATCAATCGGACTGACCGATGAAGGGACCGGAACAACCACTTTGGCACTCGTCAGAGGAGAAGTGGGATTGACCGATGATGGGACTAGATCAGTCACTTGGGTTTCACTTTTCAGATGAAAAGTGGGTTGATCGATGATGGAACTCGATCAGCTACTTTGGTTAGTGGTTCAACCGAGGATGAAACTAGATTGACCACATGATCGACCGGACTAACCGGGGATGGAACCTGTAACACACCCACTACGGAATTTAAAAAATTTCGGCCTTTTTCTTCTTTTCACCGAGGAATAGGATTCCCCGAGTCCCTATGGGACTTGATACAAACCCTGTTATCCCTTATCCACACTCATCTGATCGACGGTTATGGCCACAGGGCTTATCGGAGGGTACTTATCGACTTTCACGATACAGAAAGTCGCGAAGCAGGTATTCCCTTTTTTATTTCGGGGTTTCATCCATCATAATTTTGCGGCTAATGAATACGAGGACAGCTGGCCTTTGGGAGTCCTGGGCACTAAAAATCCGAAACACCAAAACCATGTGTGCTAATCCATTTCGAAACTTCACCTATCGGGATTTCACGATATGCGAGGACAAGACACTTTCCTCTAGATCTCCCGGGTGCCGAAACACCGAAATATCACGCTTCTCTATGTTCTATTTCTTTGGGACTTCGCAAGTTGGGAGTTCAGGGGATACGATGATAGGAGGTCTCACATCGGGGTTTTCCGGGAGCTGAACTCCGAAATACTAACTCTAAACATACTTCCTTGTTTCGGGGTTTTCGCCATCGGGATTTCGGGATATGCGACGACGGAAGGTCTCGCACTTAAGTTTCTTGGGAGCCGAAACTCCGAAACCTTAACGTACGTATAATTGTATAAATGTGTCACTCAGTCCATTCCGGGAATTCACAGACCAGGTTTTCGGGACTGGTGAGCATAAGAAAAATTACCGTCAGGTATCCCGGGTGCCGAAAAGTTGATACACCCTTTCCTCATAACCTCGACCAAATTCGGGGTTTCACGAATCGAAGTTTCGTGATGTACGCAGACAAGAGATCTCACGCCTAGACCTTCTAGGAGCTGAAACTCTAAAATATCGACTCTTAGACCTGTGCATCTATTTCGGGGTTTCTCCCATCGGAATTTCGTTGATCGGGGATTCAGGACTTGCGAGTACAAAGGGGCTCACACTTAGATATCCCGGGTACCGAAATTCCGAACTATCCTATCTCATCCACTCCTTAAACTATTTTGGGGTTTTGGTTATTGAGGTTTCGCGACTCGTGATGATCAGGATTCTTCTCCTATGTCTTCTTGGGTACCGAAACGCCGAAATGCTTACCGGAAGCCACGTGTCCCTATAAATGGACGGTCCAGATACTCCCCCGGACCTTGGGGATATACAGTCCCGATTTCTTCACTACTTATGAAGATAAAAGGAAAGGGGTTGAGGCATTAACGCCCTCGTTTCTTCCTCCAATATAACGGTCGCGAGTGACCTCAGATCTTTCGACAGGATCTTGTCCGTCAATCGATACTTATCCACACGCTGCCATTTCAGGATTTTGTAAATCGGGGTTTCGGGACTTGCGAGTGCAAGAAGACTCACGCTTGGATACCCCGGGTGCCGAAATGCCAAAATATCGGGATTTTAAGAGGACCATTCTCCCTCATGCAGGATTACTAAGAGTTGTGCCATCAAATCCTCTTTCAAGTTCTTGGAAAGCTTTCCAAGAAGGGTGTTTCTATGGGGATATCTATCCAGGGAATTCCTGGAGATGAATAAGGGCATAGATTTCCCGAGAACAGACTTGAAGTCTGAATTAGTTAAATATACGTGTATGTAAATCTATCTATAAGCATAAGCCATATGTGGTATTTTCAATAAAAGCATGCAACCACCATTTCTGATCGAAACACCACACAGACAGTCTTATACTGAAACCATTCATAATTGCACAGACTATGAGCATACATGTCATCATATAAATTTCAGGATGCAAGATATAAAACACTTATCAGAAAAAAACTAGAGGTGATGCAACTGTTGAGAGGGGTGCTCGTTTCCACCCAACCGTAGGCTCAGCGATTCCGAATGGATTTACCACTACCCACCCCCGAGCTGAGACCATGATGTTGTGAGACTGAGTCTCTATTCGCCAGTGATCGAGAACAAAGGTTACTCTCCTTCTTTTCTGCTATCACTCACTCTGTATTTTCCAGAGTTCTTTTTCCTTTTCCTCCTTCCCTCGCGTCTGCCCCTTGATCGCACACTCTTCCTGCCTTTTCTCTTTTCAGCGAGGTTGCGTGTGGCATGATCTTCCTCGCGGTGGTTAGGTCTGATAACTCTACGGATGGGTGGTTCACCCCCATCCCTCATCACTCATGAGGATCCATTTACCTACCAACTTGGCGAGTGATTTAATTTGGGGCCAGCGAGCCGCTCTTGGTTCTTCGGGCTAGTGAAGTCCAAATACGGTATTGGTTTCGATGGAAATTAACGCCACCTTTCCAAGTGCCTTCCACCACCTTTCTTCAGCCATCATGGTCTCTTTTTCAGCACATCCCCCTCTCAGCAGTCCTATAATATATATATATATATATATATATATATATATATATATATACTGGAGAGGAAAACAACCATACTGGTAACCCAATTGTGAGACCTAGAAGGCTCAAAGTAGCGATGTAAGGAGGACCAACATTTCCAGAAGAAGGAAAAACAAAGGGTTCCCTTGGAAAAGGGGTTCCTTCATTGGTCATTCCGGGAACTGACGACATAAAAATAAATATCCAACCTAGATTCTGCTAGTGAGAACAAACAACACACGCTAAAAATCTAGTAAGCAAGCAAGAAAACAAAACCTTCTCACAATGAGCACACTAGTTGGTGATGAAATCCAACGTCACGGGAACAAAGTAAGAAGGATTTGAGATAGAGCGGGTGGAAAAGTTACGTTGACGACCTTCTTAACGGACTTACACCCTGGTGCAAGCTCCCACACATAATTGTGGGTATACCCTCCAAGGAGCCTGAGTGAGTCTGTCCAACGTCGACTCCAGGTACCGTGAAGACTTTCCCCTCCACAGTCAGCTTATGTAAAGACCCTAAGGAGATAGGCCACTAAGGTTACCAACTACAATAGTGATGCCTGTGGGAATAGTCGACAGTCCGATCCACGTGAAAGGGCAAGGTATCTAGCCCAAAATCAACTTGAAAGTCTTACACTCATCATTGTGGGTATACCTTCAAGTGACCCCCATAATATGCTCAATATCTACACTAAGACCAACAAAGCAGGGTGAGTAACTCTGCTAGTCTTGATGCGACCTCGGGTTTGACCCTTGTGTGAGAAGGGCTTCCCAGGACAAAATGTAGCAATTGGATTTCACCGCTCCCTAACACAAGATCCTATGTTTTTTTGCAGCTTTGGAAAGTTATATTTCACACCTATTCCAAAGCCCTACAACTAATCTAATGTAGGCTTGCTACCAGAAAATGTAAAAATGTCTAATCAATTTTAGTTTAGCGCTTGATTTTTAAGGTTGTTGTTACTCAAAAGGAAAATGGCATGGATAATATGGTGTTTTGACCGACTCGATATTTATGCAAAGAGATGAATATGCAATCTTTTCATTTCGATGAAAGATATGCTACGATAAGGAGAAAACATTCATCATTCCAGATGCACAATGTCCCAAAATGCCAAAAAACATGCAATTCTGCTACTTCAAATGCAAGCTAGTTTCACTACCCAAAAGCAAAAATGCATTTATATTCTTTGTTTTATTATGATGTATACAGAAAGTAAATACAAAACCTTCAATGCTCCACTACTTTCAATCAAGAGAAAGAGTCCTATGCAGATGCAAAAGACACGAAGCAAAAGGGCTACAAACAAAGCATGCACTCAAGGCAGTGAGGTATGAAAGAAAACAAGTAGAAACTTGTTCTAACAAGAAAGAACATTGTCAAATATTCTACAACCAATCAAGCATTCAAGGAACACAAATAAAATGCAGAGAATAATCCAAGAAAAGATAGGGAGAAAGAGAAATCACTCAAAACTGTCCTGACAAAAAGCAGTTGGAAAATACAATTTCACATGTCTGAAAAAGGTTTCAATATACAAGAAAGAAAATAGGGAGTGATAAGCATCAACAAACATCAAAAACCAATCCAAACAACTTCACAAACCAACCACAAACTCTGGGTAAAGATCTCTTCAAAAAAGGTTGCAAACGAATGAGCAGAAGAAGGCAAAAACTCTCAAAAAAGAGACTAGCACTCCCACAGAAGGGTGCACAGAGTGTTTCAACGCTCCCTAAGACACTGTAGGGGAGTGATGGCGCTCTAGTATGGCCTATAGGGGGGCGTTGGTCCTCCCAGAAGCTCAGAAAAAGAGCCAAAAACCATGCAAAAACTCACCCATAATGCATGAAAATTGGTGAATTTGCTAGTGAAGGTAAGAGAAGGCAAATGAATAATGAAAAACCAGTAATTTATTGGGAAAATTACCTCAAATATTAAATGGAATAGTGCATAGATATCTGAGTTCCTTACAACAACTTCCATACCATCGGATAAATAAGAAAGCGGTAAATCAACTCTAATTCTCGAAAGAAGAAGAGTGACTAAAAGTAAAGAAGAAAATTGTCAAAAGATCCAAACAAAAGTATAATAAATTATTAGAAATGAAGGTGTTGAAAGCCAAAACAAGGATACACTGAGGTTGTAAGAACTCTGAGCAGATGCAAACAACAAAAAATGGACTCAGAGACCAATTCCCCACAAGATTTTCCTTAGAAAAAGGGCAGTGCTCTGGGGTCAAGGGCACCAGAGTGTTGCAACGCTCTTTGGAAGCTTTCCAGGCAGCGCCAGTGCTCTGGTAGAAGAGGCAGGGGAGCACTAGCCTCTCAAACTTCAGAAAAATGCCCAGAAATGCAAAATTTCAAGCAAATTCAGAAATCTAAAGTGTATGGGATGAAGTAAAGAGCCAATCAACACACCTAAGAATCCAAGACATGGTATGGATGAGATATAAAACTGATAAAAGGCCAAAACAAGACCTAGGAAAGGAATCAAAACTCAAAGTTCCTCCCCAGCGGAGTCGGCAATTTATGTTACAGGAGAATCCTCTTGCGGACAAGTGGATTTCCTCTTGGATACTAGACCCCTATAACCAAGACATAAAGGTGCTAATGTGGACACTGACATTCCTTTTCATGAAGCTAAACTATTCAAGGAAGAATAAGAAAGAAAGGTAAATACCTTTACTGACATTTGTCCTTACTCGATCCAGGTTGATCTTGATCTCCAAGTCTTTCAGAAGGTCATGCAATCCAATGAGGAGCAACAACAAAACATAATTCCTACTCTACCATGATTAGGTTCATAATATATCTATCAAAATAAACAAGTTCATGAAACATACACAAACGTAAAGGAAATAGGCCAAGAACATATTTGTATTAATGAAAACAAAGCAAAGTGCTTACAACCATGATGTAGATGCAGCAGCTTCACCAAGCTCTCTTTGTGATCCAGACCCTTGCTCAAATAATCCACACACAGAATGATGATGCTTCAATGATATCTCCCTTATGATATCATAAGTTTGATGCCTTACAATGTCTCTATCAATACCACTCATGAGATCATAAGTTTGGTATCTCTAAAACTCCATATGCTTTTCACCATGAGAAGGCCTCCTTATATAAGCTTGGAGAGACCCAACCACCTTAGAGATTCTTGGGATAGGTTGAGGATTCTTCTCCATCATTTGTGGATCCTCCCTAAGATGTAATCTTGACCTCATATTCGAATCCAACCAACTCTAGAGATGAGGGGGATTTTTCCCTGATTTTTCTCAACAATCAAAGATCTCCTAAAACAGCCTAGCGCTCCCTCAAAAGGGTACACAGAGTGTTAAAACGCTCCCCCAAATAAGGCTAGGGAGCGTTGGCACTACCTGATAGTGGTTAGGGGAGTGCTACCCAAATTTTCTCTAAACAATCCCAGCGCTCCCCCAAAAGGGTGCAGAGAGTGCTTAGAATGCTCCCCCAAAGAAGGCTAGGCAGCATTGGCATTCCCTAACAGTCGTTAGGGGAGTGTTGGCCTCCAAAATTGACTTTTGAGTGGTTTTCTTCATGGAAAATGATTTTTACTCTTCATCATATGATTTCTCCTTCTAAAACCAGTCTTTGAGGGTGTCTTAAGTGTCTCTGTGATGTCGTTAGAGGCACGTCATAGGCAAGATGGAAGTACGATTTTTGCGGCACTTATGGCCAATATGCGACACTTGCGACACTTGTAATGACAATGCTTGCGACACTATTGAAGTGAGTAATTTTGATGTGTAACAGATTTCCCCCCAAAGTACGAAGTTAGAAGACAGGAACTGATGACCGAAGTACTTTGTAGACTTTTTCAAGAAAGGGTATGGACTCGGAGAACCTGGTAGAAGCTGCACACAACCATCAAACAAATATTATGACATGTTTCAAACCCAAGGCAGGCATACCTATGCTTGGGTGATAAAGACTTGCAAGGTATGGTCGCCATAAAATACATTGCGGATCCATAATTGTATTGACAAAAAAGGTATAGCCACCAAAGATACAATGTGGATCTATACTCCCATGACATGAACCGATCGTAGCCACGAAAAATACACAGTGGATCTACGAGACGACAAGACATAACCACGTACCAATACAAAGTGGATCTATGTAACATTATATGTGTCAATCTTCAAAAGAAACTTCGTTGCAACTTGGGAAAAGTATATATTAGAGTGATCACTCAAGCCAAGGTCTTCTTACCGATCTCGATGCGGTACGATTCTAACCATGTGGATATATTTCCTGATGTCGAACATGGAAGAAACCACTTGATTACTGGTCAATGAGGTAAACCGTTAACAAGTGCAATGGAAATCACCATTGATGTCAATGATTCCCAAGGTACTCTAGTACATTCCAGCGAATGTGAATGTATGAGTTGAAGTCAATTATGTAAACCCCTGACCAGGGGTCAATTATGTAAACCCACTGTCGGATGTGAGGAAGCCTGCCATTGAGGCATGCAGGTCCCAAGGTACTAACTGGTGTCTAAGTCTAGTTCCCAGATAATGTGTTGAAGTCGATAGGAACATACTCGTAGAAGGAGGGCCTTAAGGTATACCCCATCAATGACATGAAACTAACACAGAGATGTAATTCGATGGATCAAATGAACATGGATTGAAACGAGTATTTGAAACAGGATATTTGTGATGGTTGACTCTCGAGGAAGATACTTCCCTTGAACACTGAGGCACAATGACATAAACATGACATGGACCAAAACATGATGATGCAATGGATACAGTGACTTTCATCGGGTGACCCAAAGTAGTAAAGAAACTCAGAGGATTCAACGGATTAAAATGTATGCAAAGACAAATAGTCGTGTTCAAGGGTGACCGTAAGAGTTACTGGTAATGTTCTCAAAAACTACTTGGCTTGTTTCTTTCAATTTTTTCCCCCATCCAGATAGATGACTACCTCTTTTTAAATTTAACGAGCTCGAGGAGGGTAACACATCCTCGATATAACTCACCTTCGGTAAGTCCCTCTTCCTTTGTTTTACAAACTGGAAGAAGTAAGGGTTCGGTCTCGTATGGGCCCTTCAATGTATGATTGTTTAATGAGTCCAGAGGAGGAAAACTCAGTGATTTTTCATATGTAGAGAGTCTGAAAAGAACTTAAAGAAGACTCCAGTATTGTCCATTTTCATAATGTTAGTCTCGTGAGGCTAAAAAGGAGATAAATTATCACTCGAAAGAGGCCCTTTCAAACCTTTTAACGAGTGGGAAAGGAAGCAAGATCACTTGACATTCTTTTCACATTTAGAGAGTCTGAAAAGAGCTTAAAGATGACTCCAAGGGGTTCCTTTTTCGTATATCCATACGAGTCCAAAAAAGTGATAAAAGTATACTCAGTTACATTCCCATGTATTTACGAGCACGAGAAGGAACAAAGACTAAGCTTGGTATGCCCCCAGCTTGAAAATCTAGTGGCTTAACTCTAGAATGATCATCGAAGGCTGGAGACATGCCCCCCCAAGCTTCAATTCATTCACCGACTTTGAGGTTGTCACCAATTTATGTACTAGATGGAGAAAAAGGATATACGTGGATGAAAAGAAGTTTCAAATGCGAGAGCTAACGAAAGACTCGACTCGACATCTACGAGATCTGGCGAAAGACTCGACCTGACAGGAGAGGTGATTGTTTCATTTTTTAACGAGCTTGACAAAAGAAAAAGAACTATGCTCAAGGCTCTGAGTTCATTCCCCATACCTCTATTTCATTTTTTAACGATTTTTCTACAAAGAGGAAAACTATGCTCATGGCCTTTGTTTAATTTTTTAATGAGCTTTCCATAGAGAAAAGAAACTATGCTCGTAACTTTTGTTTCATTTTTAACAGGCTTGCCACAAAGAAGCGAAACTATGCTCGTGACTTATGTTTCATTTTTTAAAAGCGAAACCATGCTCGCGGACTTATGTTTCATTTTTAAATCCAGCCAAGCTGCTGCAGAAGCCAAAACTATGCTCAGGAATTTTATTTTCTTCATTTTAACCATCTATGCCGCATAAGAGAAACTATGCTCATGGATTCCTCTGATCATGGTCAAGAGATAATGCTCGAAGGACACTATGGAGGTGCGGGACAAAAATTTGGCCATGGCCTCCAAGAGATCTTCACCGGATGGAAGAAAAATCATTATGGAAGGAACACATGTCCAAGTCCATGATAGGGGTAAGGAGATCAGATCCAATATCCCTACCGAAGAGATCACCATGTCAACTACTATATCTAAGTCATCTCCAAGTTGAAGGCATGGGAGATAACGCTACATAATTGACTCAGTGGCAACGGTGATACCGAATGCATACATCTGCTTAGGGAGGTCATTGGTTGATGGTCAAGTCGGCCAATGAACTAAAGTTGATCAATAGTCACCATTCTTCCATCATGAGGGAAAGATATCACACTAAAGAGAGTGGACACAATAGCTTCATGCCATAGACATAATCTCACCCAAGGAGTAAATCGAAATCCAAGGGGTCCTGGACTACCATAACATCAATAAAGACAGTTTTCCCTCTAAAAGTTACAGGAAACTGAGGAAGGATCCCTAAAGGGTGATTGGTTCTTCTGTTAAAAGAAAACAAAGTCTGGGTAACCGGCACAAGTTGTGGATAACCCAAAGCTTGCCAAGCAATAGAGGACAAAATACTAACGGATGAACCTTCATCTATCAGTGTCTGAGGAACGACCTGACCACAAACCTGTATTGTAATCTTGAAAGGAATGTGAGAGGGAAGACGATGTCCAGTTAGCACACCCCAAACAAAAAGGATGGCCTCATTAATTGGAGGGGGTTTCGCAAGAGAAGGAGGAATGCCTCCCAGCACGGTAGATTATGTATCAGTGAGAAAAACGTGGGCAGTATTGGGTTTACTCTCTAGTGGGAGAGTATGATAGATTGATAACGACATCAAATCAACCACTTGGGTTTCATTCTCCAAGGGGAGAATGGGGTCGACAGGTGGAAACGGATCGACCGCTTGGGTTGCACTCTCTAACGGGAGAGTGGGATTGACCGAAGATGGGATCGGATCAATCACTTTGTCAACTAGCTCAACTAAGGACGTGACCATATTGACGACATGATCAACCTGACTGACCGATGAAGGGACCGGAACAACCACTTTGGCACTCATCAGAGGAGGATTGGGATTGACCGATGATGGGACTGGATCAGTCACTTGGGTTTCACTTTTCAGATGAAAAGTGGGGCTGATCGATGACAGAACTGAATGAGCTACTTTGGTTAGTGGTTCAACCGAGGATGAAACTAGATTGACCACCTGATCAACCGGACTGACTGGGGATGGAACTGGATTGACCATTCCATCAACTAATGATGGGTTGGGAGAAATATTACGATAACTAGTTGGAAGTTGAAGCTTTTCCAAAAGAGAAGAAGCCTCATCCATACGAGGACCAAGGTGAGAGTAATGGTCACCTTTTCATAACATGAAATGGAATTTGAAAGTTGTCTTCTTCTTACCAACCTTAATGTCACTAGTTGATGGGGTATCACCAGCATGACCAGCAGGGGCCAATGACGTGGACGACCACAATTCTAAGACCTTCGAAATACCAGGGCAATCCCTCAGAAAATAGTTACCCTTACAAAGACTGCAATGGAATTTGGGTTTCAGATTCTCTTTTGTAGTCTTGTCGATCTCATCAACACTCCCAGTACTATTAAAAATAGTTGGTTTCTTGGATCCAACATCTGATATGGTTGGAGGCTTGGTCATTTTCGGGTTCTTCTTCTTCTTCTCTTTCTATTTCTTCTTCTTCTTATCAACTTGGCTACTTGATTTAGAGCTTTCACTAGGCGAAGAAGGAGAAAGGGAAGGATATTTAATGGGTGAAGAAGGCGAAAAGTTGACATGAGGTTGATGTGTGGGTGGTGTGCTTACATATGAAGCACCTACATTCGAGATCACCGGAGTGGAAAAAAACCATACCGATAACTCAATTTTGAGACCTGGAAGGCTCAAAGTAGAGATGTAAGGAGGACCAATGTTTCCGTAAGAAGGAAAAACAAAGGGTTCCCCTGGAAAAGGGGTTCCTTAATTGGTCATTCCAGGAACTAACACCATAAAAACAATGATCCAACCTAGATTCTGATAGGGAGAAGAAACAACACACGCTAAAAATATAGTAAACAAGCAAGAAAACAAAACCTTCTCACAATGATCACACTAGTTGGTGATGAAATCCAACGTCATGGGAACAAACTAAGAAGGGGATGAGATAGAGCGGGTGGAAAAGTTACATTGACGACCTGCTTAACGGACTTACACCCTGGTGTAAGCTCCCACACATAATCGTGGGTATACCCTCTAAGGATCCCGAGTGAGTCTAGCCAAACGTCGATTCCAAGTATCGTGAAGGCGTTCCCCTCCACAGTCACCTTGTGTAAATACTCTAAAGATATATGCCACTAAGGTTACCAACTACAATAGTGATGCCTGGGGAAATAGTCGTCAGTCTAATCCACGCGCAAGGGCAGGGTATCTAGCTCAAAATCAACTTGAAAGGATTCCACTCTTCATTGTGGGTATACCTTCAAGAGACCCCCATAATACGTGCAATATCTACACCAAGACCAACAAAGCAGGGTGAGTAACTTTGTTAGTCTCGATGCGACCTCAGGTCTGACCCTTGTGTGAGAAGGGCTTCCCAGGACAAAATTTAGAAATTGGATTTTACCGCTCCCTAACACAAGATCCTATGTTTGTTTGCAGCTTTGGAAAGTTATCTTTCACACCTATTCCAAAGCCCTAGAACTAATCTAATGTAGGTTTTCTACCAGAAAATGTAAAAATGTAAAAAGAAAGGTAAATACCTTTACCGACGTTTGTCCTTTCTCGATCCAGGATGATCTTGATCTCCAAGTCTTTCAGAAGGTCCTTCAATCCAATGAGCAGCAACAACAATACATACTTCCTACTCTACCATGATTAGGTTCATAATAGATCCATCAAAAGAAACAAGTTCATGAAACATACACAAACTTAAAGGAAACGGGCCAAGCACATATTTATATTAATGAAAACAAAGCAAAGTGCTTACAACCATGATGTAGATGTAGTAGCTTCACCAAGCTCTCTTTGTCTAGACCCTTGCTCAAATAATCTACACACAAAATGATGATGCTTCAATGATATCTCCCTTATGAGATCATAAGTTTGATTCCTTACAATGTCTCTATCAATACCACTCATGAGATCATAAGTTTGGTATCTCTAAAACTCCATATGATTTTCACCATGAGAAGGCCTCCTTATATAAGCTTAGAGAGACCCAACCACCTTAGAGATTCTTGGGATAGGTTGAGGATTCTTCTCCATCAGTTTTCGATCCTCCCTAAGATGTAGCCTTGACCTCATATTCGAATCCAACCAACTCCAGAGATGATGGGGATTTTTCCCTGATTTTTCTCAACAGTCAAAGATCTCGTGAAACATCCTAGTGCTCCCTCAAAAGGGTACATAGAGTGTTGAAACACTCCCCCAAAGAAGGCTAGGGAGCATTGGAACTCCCTGACAATGGTTAGGGGAGTGCTTCCCAAATTGTCTCTAAAAAATTCCAGCGCTCCCCCAGAAGGGTGCACAGAGTGCTTGGAACACTCCCAAAAAGAAGGCTAGGGAGCAATGGCACTCCCTAACAGTGGGTAGGGGAGCTCTGGCCTCCAAAATTGACTTTGTGTGTGGTTTTCTTCATGGAAAATTCTTTGTACTCTTCATCAGATGATTTCTCTTTCTAAAACTAGTTTTTTGAGGGTGTCTTAAGTGTCCCTGTGATGTCGTTAGAGGCACGACATAGACAAGATGGCAGTACGATGTTTGCGACACTTATGGTCAAGATGCGACACTTTTAATGACGACAGTTGCGACACTATTGAAGTGAGTAATTTTGTTGTGTAACAACTGCCTCATCACTCACCCCTGGAGTTCACCTTGGTTTTATGTGCTCATCCTGAAATAAGGACAACCCAGGTAATTAATATGCCTATAAACAATTAGTCAATTATCTTGGGAAGAGATTAGCAAGCCTTAACAAGTGGGTACCTCTCACTCGACGGGACGCATTTATCTGTACCTCGGAATGGTAAGAACATTATAGTCCTTGGAGAGGGAAGGATTTCACCCTACATAGAGAGTGTTCCACAGTCTAGTGTAAACTATATCGAAGAGGACCTAGGAGTGTATTCCATCTTTGCTGAGGAGGATAATATTCCTTTGGAACAAATCGATTTAGATGATGATATGTGGCACATGAACTTTGACGGTTCACGCTCTAATGAAGTTAATGGGGATGGCATTATCTCGGTTTCCCCTGTAGGGAAAATTCATAAATTGTCTTACATGTTATAGTTTTCTTGTACAAACAATGCCACTGAATTCGAAGCCTTATTACTAGGCATTGAAAACACCCTTAATCTCGGTTGTGGTCACCTTCCAATTTTTGGAGATTCTGAGGTTGTTGTGAACCTGATACGTAAGATGTTCTCTCCTAGCAACAAGATAATGGAATGATACATCCAAACTATTTGGGCGCTTACCTCGAACCTTTTATCTTTCAACATCACTCATGTTAAGAGGGAGTTGAATTCAATGGCTCACTGGTTAGTTGTCTTTGCAGTTTCTCCTAATCATCATCTTTTGCCTCACAGACCTGATTGTTCTTTTCAATATTTATATGGTTCATATATCCCTGACAATGCAGGATCTTGGCAGGCCCTCCCTAACAATGAGAGAAATTGTGTGTTCATTCAATATGAAGCTCCTAATCCCGAGGAAATTATATCCGTAGAAAACAATAAGATTCCTGAGGGCTTGACTCCTCTTGAGAGTTCATTTTCATCGAGTGATGTAGGCAATAAAGAAAAATAGAAAGAAGAGGAGTTACAAATGAAGGTGGGTGAAACCATCTCCTTGAACATTGGGGCACTCGAATCTTTAAGGAATGTTAACATAAGTACCCAATGTTATGATAAAGAAGAAATGGAGTTTGTCAAGATACTTGGTGGATTTCAAAAGGTTTATGCTTGGACTTATAAGGATCTTCGTGGTTTTGATCCTGGTCTTTTACAGAATGCTATTTCCATCAAGGAAAGCACGAAACCAGATATGCAAGAACAAATATCTATTAACTCTGCATTTAAAACAATTGTTCAAAGGGAGTTGGGAAATTTCTTAAGGGTTGGGATCATTTTCCAGTCCACCCTGAGCGGGTTTCAAATTGGGTGCATGTTTCAAGGATTGTTGATCGTATTAGAACCTGCCTTGGTTTTCTCACTTTCAGTCAAGCTATCATAGGAAATCCTTTTTCTCCCCTCAAAATAGGGATAATTTTGTAGAAGGTTGTAGAGTCAAAGTTGAGGCCCCTACTTGATAGAACTCTGGGTGACAATAGAATCAAGGTAGAAGAGGCAGATGTTCACAAAACCACTATTATCACTAATTGGGACACTATGTCTTACAAATGTATGATTTTTGGCTTACTTGATGCAAGTATCGTTTTTAAAAGACCTATACACACAACTTTCGATAAATTGGTCAGTATCCATCTCTATCTTGATGATCTAATGGTGTGTGTCAAAGGGATGATAATTACATCAGAGTTCCAAGTGTTGTTTATGAGTCCTTTCAAAATTGTTGTTGTCTTGGACACTAACTCTTACATTTTAAAGGGTTTACAGAAGCAATTGTTTTCCTGCAGCACTAACAGTCCTCGCTTGAAATATTGTGAGGGACCAATGTGAAAATTTCTAATGTTGGTTGGATTTTTTGTATACTAGTAGCCTAGCTCTGCTTTCATTTTTTGTGCTTCGCTTTCCTTCTTTACAGTAGTTTGACTTCTGCTTGTTGTGTTAGCACTTTCCTTGTTGCTTTTTCATTTATGTCTTTTATTGTTGTTGTTTTAATTTTTGCAATTATACTTTTGTCATGATTTTGTTTCCTGACATTTTTGAGTTAATTTGGTCCAAATAGGATGTTGGATCAATTCTGCCACAGTGACACTCCTGCAAAGCATTGTTAGTCAATAATAATAAAGCTTACACGGCTATCGTGATGTCTCCTCTGAAGGCACCCTTGAAATTGTTATATATTTTCACCATTGTCTTATAAGGAATTGGTTATCTCCCGCTTCTTCTTGCCATTTCTTCATCCATTGAGATTTTTAAGAGAAAGTCTAAAAAAAAAATTCCTTGAAGTTAAGAGCAGATTTCGATTGAATGATTATGCATACAGTGGTAAAACCCCTCATACTTAACACTTTTCATGAGTTATTCCCAAATTCCAGGTCATTTTTCCATTAAAACCGCTCACTTCCCCCTGTTGCATAATCTTCATGGTTATATCTCCTTGTTTTGTTGTTCTTGGTTTACAAAACCATGAGTTGTGAGTTCTAAATATATTGAAAACAAATTTTCCCTATGGAGTCGCCAGCTTGTTAACGATTAAAATCGCAACGAATTTTTTCCCGCAAAGTGTTGCTAAAGCCTATTATTATAAAAGCTAAATAATACTAGTAGGTGGGACCCCCTTGTAGATTGGAGATCAAGTCTAGTTCTTATTTGATGTTGTGCTATTGTTCGACACTTCTTTCATGGTGATAACATCTTGGTTTATTGGCAATGGATAAGGCATGTTCCATGTTTTTTCTGCTGCTCTAGGCTCACGTTTTATTTTACAACAACATATGTTATCCTTTGTTATCACTGCTATTTGCTATGGGATCTATTATTAGGAGACCTACACAATAAACATGTTAGCAACAACACATACAAGCAATTGGAAAGAAATGAAAGCAATGCAACAAAATACAAAGGAATTAAACTATGCAAACATACTACTATACATGCATTCGAATTTAAATGGTCGTTGTTAAACCTAACAATAAGCTAATGGTTATGTGATTTGTTGAGTTATATAGAACATGGTTGATCTATGTTATGGTGTAAGTTAGATCTGATGTGGGTGGCACATTTGGTAAAGTGATAAATGCTAATGGTTATGCGATTTAATTGGGTCATATGAAGTGGTGATTATGTTATGGCATAAGTTTGATATGGGTCGCGCAATTGGTTTTAATGGGTGATGGTTTTGATACATAGTTTGATTAATTGTGTTAATGGGAAGCTTGTTGGCATGTACAAATGAATTAATGGACTGGGGATGGAGGTGACGTGCATTTACTGCACGTCACCCTTACTCCCTCCGCTGGTCACCACCCTAATCGGCTATTGTTCAACTGTGTTGTTGTGGTTCTGCTTTGAATTTCAAGCAAACGGGAAACCAGTAGGCCAACTCGCGATTTAAGGTGCTTTGATTATAGGTATGTATTTTTTTTTCCATCCATGAGTATGCTCTAGTTATGAAGTAGATATTGGTTCGGATGTATGGGTTTGTGTTTTTCCTTAAGTATGGAAACTGTGTAAAATTGTGATTTTTCTGGAATGAATTGTTGGTGGCTTCCTCTGTGATAATGTCTGAAGTTACAATGTATTGGGTCATTCTGAGTATTAGCAGCCATAAAGGCTATCTGTCATCCTTGCCGGTTTAGTGGAGGGTTTCATTTGGTCTAGACTGGATTGTGATTTCACACATTATATCACCATACCCCGTCTTGGTTTTTCTAGGGTTTTAATGAGTTTGAACGCCCTATTCCACTGTGTTTCATTCACTTGAGTATTGGGGTTACTTCATGCTTCCAATGGTCGCGCAGTGGGTTATATTTCTTCTTCTCGGTTCTATTTTCACCTCGACATTGTAGTTGGTTGACTAGGGATCCACGAGGGCTATAACATGTGTGTGCTAAAGTATCATTACAAGGCCAAAGTGGAGCCCTTCTCCTTTGTTCATATCCTCTCCTATCACAGTATTCATCACCCTATCCACCAAGAGAATTTTGGTTTTCTCTGTGTGTACACCCTCGGTCTCGGAGGTTTTCACCATTGAGAGGAGTCGACTCTAGCCTCCTTGGGTTGGTTCACAGAGCAAACCCTTGACTCCTCGAGTCCGAAGGTTGATAGGGAAGACCATTGGGGCCTGGAGGGTTTACTATTGGTCGTTATGGATTGGTGTGTATTGTCGACAAAGTTGGTTACTAGCTCGCCCCGTTGATTGTGGGACAATGGTGTTGGTTTGGTATCTGGTTACTGCATTGTTATTATGATTGAGTAGATAAGATCTGCATGGTTAATTGGACAAATCAAAAACACAGTCTCTCTCCTTGTGTTTAAATAAATTGATAACCCAACATTTTTTTAATTGAGTAAGTCACGGCATCGTTTCATGTCGATGTGTGGGTATGTGTGGCGTTCCTACAACATGATAGGCATGATTGTTGATTATTATGACAGTCCAATTAATAGGCTCAACATTGGAATTGGTTGATTGAAGATTGGGGTTGATACACAGTCACTGTCTTTTGCATTGAAGTTATTGGGATGTTAACTCAGCATTAGTTACAATTGTTTAATGATGTTTCGCGTGTGATGCATTTGTATGTGTGGTATTCCTACACCATGAGTAAACGATCATTGTAACTATGTGTTTTTTTTGGCCAAACGGTTATTGCAACCAGGATGACTATGGAAATCCCATCCACTGTATGCGTTATGGTTATTGATTGCGTCATCAAGGATGGGCACAAGTTTTTTACACAGTATGGTTTGGTTGCAGTTTAATTAATTTGAGAAATATTGGTGTTGCCTCTTTGTATTGGATTGATAGCTCGGCATGATAGGTTGAGTTAATGATACTGTGACTGTGTCTTTAAAATTGTTCAATGGGAATGTTGCAATCTTGGTGATCATGGCATGATTGTCCATTGTGTTGTTATCAATATTAATTGATTGCGCCATTGGGAAAGGTCACAGGTTTTTGAGCATGGCTTTATTGTGATTTGATCGATTGTTTTGTAAAATTGGGCCTGATGTTGTTGCCTAGTTGTGTTGGATAGCCCAACATTTTGAATGTTAGAGTCAAGGGAAATTGGATTTGTACATTCACAAAAATACACTTGTGTTTTGTCGAATGGTTGTGCATTTCACAACATAGTGTGAGTTGAAATGGTGATTTTTTATCTGGGTGTTTAAATGACAAGTCAGGATCTTGCAAGTTTGAATACGAATTGTGGTGTTAACTGTCCACTCTGTATGTTAAATGAATACTCTGCTTTTTAACAGTGATTGGCACTGATGTTGTGACAGTATAAATTCATGGCAATTCAATTATCAAATGATTAAAAGACTAAATCGAGCACGACATTTGAGTTTGTATTTGATGATTGGAGTAATTCATGGGCAGTGGTTGATTTTGATGATGAACARAGTGGAAATGGTTATTGTTTATACATTTTAGAATTGTTATAAGATGTTAGTTGGATAAATAAGAGGAACGTAACTCCCCTACAGATTGTTGTGGAATGAACATTGTCTTGTTTGATGGCACTGTGTTAAGTATTTGATTTCAAACAGTGAGCAAGTTAATGCCCATAATTGTTTGAATTATGCACAGTAGTGGTTTTTTGGATCATAGTGGTCATTTGGTTGGTGTATTTATTTTTACATAATGGTTTTATGGATTACTTAATTATTTTTATGAACAATACCTGCTTTTTTCCCACCATCGTTTCGCTTTTTCGCTAATTACAACCCCATCACCTTCCCACATTCATTTTTCACTCCCTGTTCTGAAATTGATTACAGTCAAGAAGAATTTTGTACTAATATAGTTGGAAGTCACAGTTCCTTGGTTGTATCACATTGATGTTTTCTTTGGTTTGCATTGCAATTGATTGTTGTTTTCTTTGAGAAATAATCACATTCTTTTCCCCCTTATTATATCATGTTTCTCTCAATACAAGCCCCTCACATATCCCAGAACCTTTTGTTCACCCCCTGCTCATTGGCGAACGGTTAAACAATTTGTATGGATTGGGTTGCATGGGTCTGATATATTATTGAGCCAAAATATGTTTCATATTTTTAAAGAGTTATCATGTATGGTTATTTAAAATACTATTTTCTAATCAATCACGCATACAGGTATGAGCTATTCAAATAAAAGGTGGAAAAATGAGGCCTACCACGCCTCTGTCAAAGAGGAAGCCACTACTGCCCCTTCCGCATCTTTAGATAATTCTGGTAAATACGTGTCCTCCCACATGCATTGGAAGGATGATTTCTCTCATATGATCAACAAGATGAGGCTTAAAGATTCCACACAGCCTAAGGCAGTTTTAGAAGAACTAAAAGTTGATAGCATCAGCAAGGGAAATATTGCCTCACAAACTGGAAAATATGGATTTTAACTTTTTTTTATTGTTGATGACAGTTGACTTCAGATTTTCGTATAGCATGATTTTGGATATGTTGGTAATATATTTTGGAAATAATTGCAAACATTATTGAGATAAATTGCCAAATGATTATGGGAGTCACAAGGAGATGTGTTTTTTCTTAATTGACTAATATGTTATGATTGTTAAGAACCAAAGGAAGTCACAAGGGGTCCCACCTACTAGTTATTATTTATTTATAACCCTTATTATGATTATTAATTTTCCCCCTAACTAAAAGTTGGTTAAGTCTTTTAATTAACTTAACTAATGAATTGGTTCAACTACTTCAACCAATTCTAATTTGCTTAAAGGAAAAAGGAAAGGGAGGAACAAAGAGAGGATAGAAGCAGAAGCATACTAAGGTTTGTTCTTTGAGTTTATGTTGAGATAGTTCAATTTTCATTCATTCCTTAATTAATCACAAGCCTAATTCTCTTTTATGATAGCAGGGTCTTATTGTAGACAACAACATTCAGGGTTGAATTACATCATTCAGACAGTTGTTTTTCAGAGGTGTTGATATATCTTTGATAGTCTGTGTAGACTTGTCTGTTTGTGAATTAGTTTTCATAACTGACAAAGGCTATTGTGCAGAGTCGAGTGGGCAGCAATATGTGGCAAGATGATCCACCTTTTAGAGTTCAGTTTTGGTTTTCTATCAGAGGTCCTTTTGTATGTTCCATCGGGGATGTCTAAGTTTGACTTTGGTCCAAAATTTTTGTATGAGATTTTGTAAAGAAAATGACTCTTTGGTGAATTGGAATGAAATAAAGGATTGCGTTATGTCTCATCTGTATTGATTATCATCTTGGTGTCTTACTTATGTCTTTACATTTGTTTTCAACAACTATAATATTCAGAAAATTGTATAAAAATGAATTTTCCAGCAACCTTTGATTTGTGAAAAAGACTAGCCTAAGCACTTGTAATTGATACTTGTGAGTTAGGACTTTATTTTTTATGGCTATAAACCTAGGGTGACATTCCTGTCTCTTTTTATTTAGCCAAGAAAAATATGAAAATGCTTGAGTAAGATCATTTCATATCTTTTCCTCAACATTTATTTTACAAACCCCTCGCATATCCCTGAACCTTTTGTTCACCCCCTGCTCATTGATGAACGGTTAAACAATTTGTATGGATTGGATTGCATGGGTCTGATATATTGCTGAGCCAAAATCTAATTCATATTTTTAAAGATTTATCATGTATGGTTATTTAAAAGACTATTTGGACAGAAGTAAGACACCAAGATGATAATCAAGATAGATGAGACATAAAGCAATTTTTTATTTCATTCCAATTCACCAAAGAGTCATTTTATTTACAAAATCTCATACAGAAATTTTGGACCAAAGTCAAACTTAGACATCCCTGATGGAACATACAAAAGGACCTCTGACAGAAAACCAAAAATGAACTCTAAAAGCTGGATCAACTTTCCACAGATTGTTTCCCACTCGACTCTTTGTAAAAAAGTGTTTGAATGATGTAATTCAACTTTGAATGTTGTTGTCTACAATAAGACCCTTAGTATGCTTCTGCTTGAGTCATTAAAAAGTATGGGTTTTTTCAGTTTGAAGAAGACACCACAACCACACCATGGCATGTGTCCTCTCCTCTCAACTTAGCACCTGCTACTCGTCCACTCCCTAAGTTCAAGGAGCACCTTCCTAAGTTTTCAGGAAATAACATTGTCACTACAAACGAACACCTGGTGGAATTTTCTAATGCTTGTCATAACATAAGGGCTAATGATAATGATACTTCCATGTGCTTATTCGTAAATTCCTTGTTGACTAACAATGCTTGTATGTGTTGTTGCTAACATGTTTATTGTGCAGGTCTCCTAATAATAGATCCCATAACAGATAGCAGTGATAACAGAGGATAACATAGGTTGTTGTAAAATAAAACCTGAGCCTAGAGAAGCAGAAAAAACATGGAACATGCCTTATCCATTTCCAATAAACCAAGATGTTACCACCATGAAAGCAGGGTCGCCATATAAATGTTGAGGAAAAAATATGAAATGATCTTACTCAAGCATTTTCAAATTCTACTTGGCTAAAGAAAAATAGATGGGAATATCACCCTATGTTTATAGCCAACCAAAATAACCTCCTAACTCACAAGTATTAATTACGAGTGCTTAGGCTAGTCTTTTATGAATAAAAAGATTGTTGTAAATTAACTTTTTATATGATTTTATGAATATAACAGTTGCTGAAATAAATGTAGAGATGGAAGAAAATACACCAAGATGATAATCAAGACAGATGAGACATAAATCAATCATTTATTTCATTCCAATTCACCAAAGAGTCACTTTCTTTACAAAATTTCATGCATAAATTTTAGACCAAAGTCAAACTTAGAAATCCCCGATGGAACATACAAAAGGACCTCTGACAGAAAACCAAAGCTGGACTCTAAAAGCTAGATCAGCTTGCCACAGATTGTTGCCCACTCGACTCTACGCAATAGCCTTTGTCAGTCGTGAAAACTAATTCACAAGCAGACAAGTCTACATATACTATCAAAGATAGATCAACACCTCTGAAAAACAAGTGTTTGAATGATGTAATTCATCCATGAATGTTGTTGTCTACAATAAGACCCTGCTATCATAAAAGAGAATTAGGCTTGTGATAAATTAAGGAATGAATGAAAACTGAACTATCTCAACATAAACCAACACCAATTATAATAGCCATTGCAGTGACTAGAAAACAAAACCAACACCACTGTCACATAATCAACGGGCGAGCCAGTGATGCATTCTATCGACAACACACCACCAGTCCAACAGTACACTTGTTAGGCTATACCGGTCTCCTCTATCAACACATGGACTCGAGGGAGCAAGGGTTTGCTCTGTGGATTAACACATGGAAGCTAGAGTCAACTCTTCTTGATGGTGAAACCCTTCGAAACCAATGAAGTACACACAGAGAAAACCACAATTCACTTCGTGGAAAGGGTGAAAAATCTTGGGATAGGAGAAGCCATGAACAGAGGAGAAAATCTCCACTTGAGCCTTCTAACGATACTTAGCACATGCGAGGTATAACCCTTGTGGCTCTCCCAGACAACCAACTACAACATTGTGGTGAAAATAGAGCTAAGAAGAAGAAATATAACCCACTACGTGACCATTGGAAGCATGAATTAACCCCAATACCCAAGTGAATGAAGCGCAGTGGCAGAGGGTGTTCAAACTCATTAAAACCCTAGAAAAATCAAGACTGGGTATGGTGATATAATGCGTGAAAGCATCGTCTAGTCTAGACCAAATGAAACCCTCCACTAAACCAGCAAGGATGATAGAGATATCCTTTATGGTTGCTAATACTCAAAACGACCCAGTACATTGTAACCTCAGACATTATCACAGAGGAAGCCACCAACAATTCATTCTAGAAAAATCACAATTTTACACAGTTGTCATACTTAAGGAAAAACACAAACCCATAAATCCGAGCCGATATCTACTTCATAACCATATCATACTCATGAATGGAAAAAAAAAAGACATACATGTAATCAAAGCACCTTAAAACGTGAGTTGGTCGAGAAATTTCCCCTTTGCTTGAAAGTCGGAGCAGAACCACAGCAACACAGTTGAACAATAGCCGATTAGGGTGGCGACCAGTGGAGGGAGTAAGGGTGACGTGCAGTAAATGCACGTCGCCTCCATCCCCAATCCATTAATTCATTTGTACATGCCAGCAAGCTTTCCATTAACACAATTAATCAAACCATGTCTCGAAATCATCACCCATTAAAACCAATAGCACGGCCCATATCAAACTTATGCCATAACATAATCACCACTTCATATGACCCAATCAAATCGCATAACCATTAGCATCTGTCACTTTACCAAACGCGCCACCCACATCATATCTAACTTACGCCATAACATAAATCAACCATGTTCTATATAACTCAACAAATCGCATAACCATTAGCTTATTGCTAGGTTTAACAATGACCATTTAAATTCCAATGCATGTATAGTAGTATGTTTGCATAGTTTAATTCTTTTGTATTTTGTTGCATTGCTTTCATTTCTTTCCAATTTCTTGTATGTGTTGTTGCTAACATGTTTATTGTGCAGGTATCCCAATAATAGATCCCATAACAGATAACAATGATAACAAAGGATAACATAGGTTGTTGTAAAATAAAACTTGATCCTAGAGCAGTAGAAAAAACACGGAACGTGCCTTATCCATTGCCAATAAACCAATATGTTATCACCATGAAAGCAGTGTCGAACAGTAGCAAAAAATCAAATAAGAACCAGACATGATCTCCAATCTACAAGGGGGTCCCACCTACTAGTATTATTTAGCTTTTATAATAATAGGCTTTAGCAACACTTTGCGGGCAAAAATTTGTTGCAATTTTAATCGTCAACAATCCTTAACCACTTTACATGGCTTAGAGAGGGATCTCTTGGAAATACTCCTTGACCTAGGGAAAGATCTACCCAATAGGACACCTTGACAACCCTCCCATATCCAAGCTTGGAAAGTTGCATGATGTCTTTGAGCACTTAATTGTTTGACTTGGTAATATTTGATGCACATTCTTAGGTGTCTCATTTATTGAATTGAATTACTTATCATGATATTTTGACTTGATATCCTTGGAGGGCGTGCTTATTTGTCTTTGCAGGACCTAGTTGGTGAACAATTTTGGAGGAACAAGCCTAGCTTGGGCTTCCATGGGGCATGAATCCCATAGGTGGATTCCAAGGGCCTTCATGTCGGATGAGAGAGGCATACCTTCAGAGGCCTAGAAGACATTGTGGACGAAATAACCTAGCCCTCACATGCCAAACATTTTTCCTAGGAGAGGCAAAACGTCACCTTCAAAGGCATGACGTCATATAGGAGGGATATGGTTTGGTGGTGAGGTTATCATTCATTGACAAAAGGTCATTTTCAGGATAATGAGGCTTTGACCATGAATAAATGACTTGGATGATTGGCATGTGGCTTTGGGAAGCCTAACTACAATCCTCCAACACCAACGACTTTCTCCTAATGTCAAAACGTCCCCTAAAGGGGTGACGTCACCTTAAGTTAGGGTTTATTTTTGTGTAAAAGTAAATTTTAAGTGAATTGTTTAATATTATTTGTGTAAAGGGGAAATATTAGGGTTTTTGACCCCTAGTCTTGTGGTTTACCCTAAAATTATGTGGACAAACTATTTTGGAGACATTTTGTATAAATAGAGATCACAAGATCTCATTTCATAACATAACTCTCTCATCTTGGACAAGTACTTGGACTGAAATTTTCGCTACCTTTAGCTATTTCTCTCTTTTTATCTTGTTTATGGCTACTTTTTTGGTTATTGGTTGATGGAAGTGATGTGCTAGCCTTGGAAGGTTGTTCTCTAGCTATTGTGGTGGTTTGTCTTAGCTTTTTTCCATGAATTTGTAAGGCTTTTCACATTGGCTATCATTTATTATTCAAGTCAAGGTTATTTGCTAAAGCTAGGTGGGAATTATAAGGGCATACACCCTCACCTTAGTCTCTATCATTTTATGCTTACATTTTATTGGTTTAACAAGGGTTTTCTAAGAGAAGTATAAGGGCATACACCCTCTTAGCTTAAACCCTAGCTAGAGATACTTGCCTTGGGGAGTAAGAGGATTTACACCCCCAAGGAGGTAGTACCCCTAGATATCTCTTTGCTTGAATCCATTGACCTAGACATTAAAGGAACTACTTATCACTTGTTGCATTGGAGATATAAAATTGTTTCTTTGGGAAACATGGAATTTCATGATTTTGAAGTTGTTCCCAGTGGAATCAAATATATGCTATAAATGCTTGCTTGAGCCACTAGGGCGTTTCATTTCTCCAATTATTTCTTACTTGTGTTACAAATTTAACCTACAGACATTAGGGTTGCATAAAACCCTTACCAAACTCTTCAATAACTCATAATTTAACCATTGAAAATTATCTAAAATCTGCCCACATAATCTACTATGTACAACGCATATTTTGGAAAGTTTTGAGCAAGTTTTAGTGGTTAAATCTATTTATATAATAACAAGTTTGTTATATCCATCAAGCTGATAAATATCATTGCATTTAGATTTTTATGACATCCTTGTTTTTTGTGCTAAAGTCTTGTTATATCATTGTTGAGCTAAACTAGTTTTTTTTTACTAACTTGTCTCGTGCTTATTCTATTAGACTTTTAGCACTTATATTGAAGCCCTTATTATATTTATGTGCT
>SNQJ01S0015302.1:70978-82784 GCA_010110895.2 Picea sitchensis | reverse complement strand
AATTCCAAGATATTTGTATGAAGTCACTTCCTCCAAGTTGTTGTTGTCATATACAAAGGTATCATAAGGGATCTTATTGGATTTAATAATCATGACCTTAGTCTTATCAGTATTAACAGTCATACCCATATTGGAGCAAAACTTCTTGAGGATTCTTAGTTGGTTTTCAAGATCATGGGGACTCATTGCCATAAGAACGATATCATCGTCATAAAGAAGAAGATTGATGACTATACCAGTGAGAGTAGGGCCGACACAACCTGCTTTTTCCAAGCATTCTTCTAACTTATCAATGTATATGCCAAAAAGGGTAGGGGACAAGGGGCAGCCTTGTTTGACTCTGATATTGCAATTAATCTCTTTTGACCAGCCCTCAGTGTTTTTAAACTTAGCAATAACGTTCACATACATCCTTATTGCAACAGGCCTCAACTCGAGAGGCACTTTTATCTCTTTCAACCTATTCCAAAGGTTTTTCCTAGGAACCATGTCAAAAGCTTTTCTAAAGTCAACAAAACAACAAAAAAGATTGGTTTTAGTATTGCGGAACTCCTTTGCAATGATCCTAAAGGTAACAAGATGGTCCACAGTTGAATGATATCTCCTAAACCCGGCGTGGCCTTTAGCTCTTTTACCGTGACTTTCTAGCCAAATGCTAATCTTCTTTTCCAAAATAATTCCATAAAGCTTGGCTAAAGTCGAGCTAATCATAATGGTCCTATAATTAGAGGGAATTTTTTTATCCCCATTTTTAAAAATAGGAACAATGAGGCTTTGCGTCCAAGGTTTAGGGAAGCCCTGCTTGACTGCTAAATTGAAGAGCTTGTGTATGTGAGGGATAAGGATTGGCCCTACGATTTTAAAAATTTCAGCTTGGTAGCCTTCAATGTCCTTAGCTTTTCCATTTATGAGCAACTTAACCCCAAATAATTATTATCCAATACATTTAAATTAATTTAAGTTAATTGTAAAAAACAAAAAAACCATATTTAATAAAAATAATGTGTATTCAAAAACCATATTTAATAAAAATAATGTGTATTCAAAAACCATATTTAATAAAAAAAATATTATAGCCTACATATTTAGTTATAATTATTTTTTTAATTTTATTTTTTTAAATTAACTTAAACATAAAGTTATATGACATCTTCTCTATACTAAATTGTAGAGCAAGTAACTACTTTATCTCTATACTAAATTGTAGAGCACGTAACTACTTTAATTATATTAATTTTATTTTTTTTTAAATTAACTTAAAGTTATATGACATCTTCTCAATACTAAATTGTAGAGCATGTAACTACTTTAATTATATAATAAATACATCAATTTACTAAATTTAATATTTCATTTTATCATAATATTAAAATTAAATTATTAATATTTTACATAACATCGGAGATAAGTTTTACATCCCAAGATTTCACAAATGTAGGCAGTGTTTGAAAACGTTATTTTGAGGTGTCGTTTGAAAAATGAAAATATATAGTCAGTTTATGGTGTTGAACACTTGGGCTTCATGGATTCATCGTTCGGCTCTCAAACATGTGGAGCTAAAACGGGCCCAGCACATACGATATGAAGATGGAAGCATATTGCCTCCATTGAGATCTGTGGAATTTCTGTATTTATATAAAGCTTTTGTCGAACCACAGAATCTTCTCGGCCACTGGGTGGTTAATTTTTGTATTTATATAAGTATTTTGTCGAACCGCAGAATATTCTCGGCCACTGGGTGATTAAGAAAGTTGAAAGCTTAACCCCCACCACATGACAACACCAGCTAAATGAAAGTCTCCTGCATTTTCCAATGGGAGAGAACGGGTCATTTTCACATAGCTCCTGAATGTCAATGAATGGGGAGAAGATGAGGTATTTGTTTGAATTTGTGCAGCAAGTTGCAGTCCAGAGAGGACGTTGACGAATTCTCTAGACAACAATGAATCTGTACATGTATTCTATATGAAGGCGTGACAATGTACAGGAGCACAGAAGTTATCAAATATTGACGTACATTTGCCAAGGAAGAAGATGGGCACACCTGAAGCTGAAGCAGATGTTGAAGAAAGTAGAATTATGAAGGAGAAAAGAGAGGAAGTTGATGATGGCATCAAGAATTCGATTTCAAATGGCCCTAAAGGGAGCTGGATGCATGCAGCGTTCCATGTGGCTACAACAATTGCTACACCGGCTGCCTATGCTCCCTTGCCATCCGCCATAGCCGCTTTAGGCTGGCCTGGAGGTCCGCCATCAGACCTTAATAATTTCATGTTCCTAGCTCTACTATTTCCCAAGCGTTTTTGTGCTTCTTCTAATGGGCTTTTACTGTAGGAGTTGCGAGTTTGGTGAGTGGAACGATGGTCACATGGTACTCCAGCTTTCTCCTTACATCTTTGTGGAAATGGGATGGTGTCCAGCATACCACCTACAGGAAACTTGCCCAAAGCATTTTTGGTACTTCATTCCTTACACTGTTTAACCCAACATGGTTATGCTTTTGGTTTGATTTTTCCTTTAAATTATAAATCAATTGGATTTTGAGATTTTACCTAAGCGTCCACAGAGTTAGTGCCCTCTTATTAACATAATGATTACGCTTGCTTGTTTGATCTTCTACTTCCTCCTCTGTGTGGTTTAAGTGTGTGAAACAAGAATAATAACAATGAAATACACCTATCTTGGGAATTTTGAAATACCTTTTAAATATTAAATCTCCTTCCATATCTTCTTCTATTTATTTCCTATTAAATTTAAGCCACAGACAAACTATTCTGTTAAACGTATCTTCACCAGGCGTGTTACATTATTTTTTGAGTTACGCGCCCCCCTCTGAAAAAAAATCCATTGAGCAGGTGCCTTGTATTTTCCGTATGTGTGTCTTTCTTGCAACTTAATACCAAACGCCTGGCCACACTCATAAGCAATGATGCATTGAATCTTGGTGATGAATAAAGGAACACGAGGTTATTGGGCAGTTACTTTCTTCCAGCAGTTGGCATCTTTAGGCAACAACATTGCTATACAAATTGCTGCTGGTAGCAGCCTCAAGGTTAGTTTGAGCAGCCACAATCTTATATGTTTGCTTGGATGTTTGCTTTTTCATGGATCTGACAGATGATCTTATATAATTATTAATTATCTTTCAATCCTTGTTTTGCAGGCCATTTATAAACATTATCACAACAGCGGTAATCTGACATTGCAGGAATTCATCATTCTGTTCGGTGTGTTTGAATTGCTTTTGTCACAATTTCCAGACATCCATTCCTTGAGATGGGTGAATTCAATTTGCACACTCAGCACCGTGGGATTTGCTGCCACAGCTATTAGTGTCGCTTTATATGATGGTACTCATCTCAATCCCTGAGCAGCTGATTATTGTAAATACTTGTGGATATATTTCTTTGAGCTGCATGCAACTTTGTTTTGGTTTAATTTGACCTTTGGCTATATACTTTCTTTGGGGAAAGCTTATATCGAAACCGGCATGTCACTAATAAATATTTGGGATGACTGAGCATTGGATGCCATGCATCCAGAATCATTGCATAGAAAGTGATCTTCTAGGCGTGCGATAATTAATTGACAAATGGTAACAGAAATAAGCTCAGCATTCAAGTGGTAGAATCTATATAGTTGCTTGATTGGTCGATAATAAAGGCCGGTAGCATGGAATCGTTTTTTCTTATAGTTAGAGAGTTTTTATACTAATAGGCCTCTGCCCAAAATTTCCCCTTGGGTTACTTCTCTCTGGTTTTGATGCAATCTTATCATGTATTTTAATTTCAATCAACCATCTCCCTGATCAACTTATATTTCTAGAAAATACAAAGTTTTCCTCAACTCTACAAATTCACTTAGGACTTATATACACCTGTGTGATGTGGAATATTCTTGCATAGTTCTCCAGTCTGCATTATAATCTCTATGTTCGCAGCAGATCCAGCTAACCTGTTGTGGCTTTTGTTGGCCCACAGGCACTCTATTCTGCAGCTTAACAAACTAATTGACTGCAGGTTACATAGGCGCATTGTGTAACCTTTTGCATTTGATTCCTCAAAGCCACACCCTTACCTGCTTTCTGCCATTGGCCAATCTTACCTGTATGGGAATTACAAGTCCAGGTACTTTTAGCTTATAATGGGTCTTTATAATACATGAGGTCAATGCTCCCACTCTTTAGTCTGCATACCCTACCCTGCCATCAATTTCTTTCTCTGCACATTGACCCCTAAGTATATTATGAAGCCTGCTAACTTACTGCAGAATGTACTAACACATAGCAGGGTTCCAAAGGAGACAAATCTTCTACAACTCACTGATCAGTAAATAGTAGGCCTATGGCCTGTCTGTCTCTT
Organism: Picea sitchensis; assembly: GCA_010110895.2. Taxonomy (NCBI): domain Eukaryota; kingdom Viridiplantae; phylum Streptophyta; class Pinopsida; order Pinales; family Pinaceae; genus Picea; species Picea sitchensis. Next base: position 78,423 of record SNQJ01S0015302.1, on the reverse strand, counting down.
CAACATGGATCCTCTACATAACAAACAATTGATGTCTCTGTATTACAAAGAGGCTCAAAAGCAAAAGATATTATATAGATATATATATATATATATATAAGTACACTCTACAGATTTGAATTCACTTGTCAACACCACTCCCGAGCCATCAATGGATCACGTAATGACACTATAGTCATTCCACAAGTAAGAAGACACTTCATTCTGAAGTTCATTCAACATTCAACCATGATTACCTAAAGCACCATTCTCTAAGCCTTCACACCATATGCAAGCCATTTGTTATGGCACTATTAATCCATCTCAAAAAAAAAAAATTAATATTGATTATGAAGAGTGGATAAGACAAATACCCCACTCAGTTGAGACAAATTCCAGCCAACAAGAAAACAATTTTTTTACTCAAACCAATGCTCTGAGAACAGCAGCTGAGTCGCACTACTTGGGAGGTGGACATGGCTTGCCAGAAGAGTGTACGGCCTAAGGGAAGGCGTACGGCCCAGCCAAGGAAGAAATCGGCTCAGAGAGAAAGGCGTACCCTGTGGGAAGAATTGCAACCTGTGAGGAAGGCGTACAGCCTGTAGGAAAGAGAAAAATGCCCAGCTATCTCAAAAACATCCAGCAGACCAAAACTAACTTCTCTCATCCAATTCAGAAACCCCCTAAATTATTGCAATGGATTTGGAACGGAAACCATCGATCTCTCAGACTGGTTGGGCATCCAATGTTGGAGGTTTTCTAGCTGTTGGTATCTCTAATGGAAAACAAACGTAGAGTATGCAGAAATTGATAGTTCTAATGATAAATGTCCCTTCCATACACTCTCAATGCCCACTGACAACCATTAAAACACATACAAAGAGATTCTCTCAATGCCCACTGACAACCATTAAAACACATACAAAGAGATTCCTAATCAATGTAGTAAGCAAATTAACATAGTAAATCACACATACATAGAGAAAGCAGACATCGCAAGTGCATTCCCTCAACAAGTGGGACATTTATTAGTTATGTGTTTTACTTTACAGGTCCTTGATTTTTGTGGAGAAACATTTCATTGCTCTCAGGACCTTAGGGCAAGCATCTGGAGGATAATTCATTGCCTTTTATCTTTTTCCAGCTACAAGCCTCTGGGCCTTTAGCCCCTTCTTCCCATGAAATGAGGTACAAGCCCTACTTGAGTCAATATGCCCGAAAACCCAAAAGGTGAGGAAACGAAAAGGGAAGAAGTGTGGAAAATGATAAGTATGTGCGGGAGTGGTACGATGACCCTTCAAGGAGACCCCCTAGTAGAAACCCTTTTCCCGAGGGTGATCCACTTACTAGGACAACATGTCAACCACCAAGGTGAAATGAGGAAAAATGCATAATTTCCAAGCAAATGTTTTCAAAATCAAGAAAGGGCCCTTTGCAACATGTTCAAATGCTTCAATTATTAAAATTACACTTACCACAAGACCAGACTTGTTACCTCATGAAGCAAGACCTGTTGTCCTCTGTGGGCCAAGCCGGTGTGGTGAGCGTTGCTGCTGTGATTAGTGGTGATGTGTGGTGAGTGAATGAGCTTTGCCTGCTCATCTGCCTCTTAGTACTCCATGTCTGCAATCTGAGAGCCTCGAAACATCATCTCCTTAGTTGCCCCTAGAAATGGTGGGTAACAAGTTTTAAAAAAATATTAGCTGGAATTACAACCTCCCCAACTTTATCCTCTTTGTCCACAAAGAAGGTAAGAAATTAAACTGCATTGAACGATGAGGCACTTCCATTAAGTTCGACTGATGTTGTCCATAGACACTAGTTCACTGAATTCCCGCACGAATGTTGAACAATTCATCTGTTAGTCAATGTCATCAACAAAATGTCATTTCGAAAGAGAAATCCAAATGTTTTGAGGTAATATCTTTATTATATAATTAATTTCCGGCCTTTTATTGTTAGACAATACTAGAAAGTGCCTTTGTAGAAGAATGACTATGATAAATATATGGAAAATTTTGGGAGAACCATCTCATAAGCTTGCTTTCAAACTTGTTCGGGACCCAATCCCACAGGTCTTTTGAAGGGACATTAACTCCAAAGGGGATGCTTAAGTATATTATTATCTGGCTTGGTGGTATAATCTTCTACTTTTCGACAAACTAATCAAGAAAATTTTCTTGCCTAATAATAGGAGCCTCCACCTTCTCCTCGCAACTACCACAACTGCTTTAGTGAAAATGTCCAGACAATGCATTGTTCCTTCAACAAAGCTTCAAGTGAGTTCCAAGGTGAGAGTTCAATCACCTACAAGATAAACATATTGTAACTTCTCACCACCGTGAAGAAGAATGCCTTGATTCTACCCTTGCACCCAAGCAGCTTCAAGAAGGTACCCTATTGCATCCACCGCAATACCATATAAATAGCGAGCCAGGGGACACCCTTGTTTGATGGATCTTTGGAGTGGAATTGCCTCTAGTAGAGAACCATTAACAAATTCTTTGGTTGAGGAAACCAAGAAAAGAGTTTCACGACTCGAGTAAAAAATTCCCAAATCCCAGACAAGAGAGCGTATCAAGGATGAAATTTCACTAAATCCTATCGTGAGCTTTGCCAAAGTCCATCTTAAAAAAAAAAAAACTTTTGTCTAGTTTGCATTGCCCATTCAATCCTCTCCTAGTCCATGGTAGGATTGACTAATATGAGTTTGCCTTAAATGAACTCTGGTTGGTCATGCCAGACATCTTTACAGCCATAGTTTTGATCTTGTTGAATATGGCATTAGCTAACACCTTGTAGAAACATTAAGCAAATTAACTGGCCTCCAACCTCCCACCATATCCTTTTCTTGTCCTTGTAGGAATAAGCTTAATTAAACCTACATTCACTTGCTCTCCCATATGTTTTGCTTCCAAAGCTTCTCAGCACATCCATAGAAAATTATTTCCAACCCTAGGCAAAGGGTAAAGCAGAATTCTCAAGGCGTCCCATCTAAGACCTCATGTGTGGTACATCTAAATTCAGCTTTCCAACAATATTAAATATCTTGATGACTGACATCTAAACTCAAGTGCTGCATAATGCATTGAATAAGTCAGAAGTTGTGATTCAGTCATAATGTTTATTGTTTATTCTGCATTCTAAAACAGAAAATGACAAGGGGAATTAAATAGAACCTATATCCTCTTACATATTGTATAGTTTTAATTTACTATGGTTGTCTTTAAATATTTTATGATTGACAAATTTCATAGGGTAACATATATTTGCATAATACTAGCTTTTTCTCAGTACAAAGACAACTATATTCTGTATGTGCCAGTTAGGGTTAAAAAAATGTTTTTAATAATAACTAGCATGTGCATTTATCTGTCTCGGATGTAATCTGTAATGCATTTGAATGATTTGTGTAGTTAGGATAAAGTACTACAAATGGCCAGCACTTTTTTCTGATTGAAATGGTAAAAAGGAGTCCTGAACTTTTTGACATTTATGAGACCAAGGATTAACAAAAACTTTTGCCAAGCAGGAAAGCAGCTGAATCGAAAATCGGTTGATTATCAGCTGCATGGGACTTCATCTGTCAAGGTATTTAAAGCATTCAATGCTTTAGGGACAATAGCTTTTTCTTTCGGTGATGCAATGTTACCGGAAATACAGGTACCAATAAACTGTTATCCTTAGTTTCGTTTCTGAAGATGAACATTAGTTAAATTATTCTCAGATTATGATAGCAATTTTATTGTGGAGAGGTCTTTACACATTTCCATAATACATAAAACTAAGATATAATTATCACCAGACTGAGTGGTAAGTGAACTTAGAATACTTTTATGGGGCAGTCATATTTGCCTAACCTGATTTCAAAGATAAGGCCCTATGATTCTCCCTTAAAGGTCACAATCTATCTCCATTTTAAGCATTTAGTTTCGTGCTTAGATTTGCCATATGAAGTCGCATTGCACAGTCAATGTATTGCTGTTCTCAGAAGTTTCCCTTATTTCAAGTCAAAGAAATCAAATCGATATCAACTTCTGTCTTCTGCAGTCAACTCTTAGAGATCCTGCAAAGGCAAATATGTACAAAGGTGTTTCAGCAGCATACACTGTTATCATTTTAAGCTACTGGATACTTGCATTTGTGGGCTACTGGGCATTTGGTTCGGTTGTTGAATCATATATTCTGAGTTCCTTGACAACCCCGTCATGGGCAATTGTTATGGCAAACGTGTTTGCTGTGATTCAGATTTCAGGGTGTTTTCAGGTAAATAGCTGGCTATATGTGTTTAGATGTAAGGATGTAGTGGGCAAGAATCAATTCCAATGTAGTTATTATTTATTTAAAGGCCTGATATGTATTTGACTGAACCTACCTCGCAGATATATTGCAGGCCGACATATGCCTATTTTGAGGAAAATATGATACCAAAACGTAGAGGAACATTTGCTCTGAACCACTACATCGCACGCTTCATTTGGACATTAATATACGTGGTGTTGATTACTTTTATTGCTGCTGCTATTCCATTTTTTGGAGATTTTGTTGCACTTTGTGGGGCAATTGGATTTACTCCTCTAGATTTTGTATTGCCGGCCATGGCTTTCTTGAAGGTTGGAAGAAAGCCTAAGAATAAGTTGTTCTTCTTCCTCTTATTCCTCCTGAATATTGCCATTATTGTGTGGTATTCAATGGTGGCACTATTGGGTTCCATTGGAGCAATTAGATTCATTATAATAGATACAAAGACATACAAGTTCTTCCATAATATGTAATTTGTAAATAGCATATTGTCTTCTCAGCTTAAATGAGAGCACATCTGGAATTTCTTTGTGGTCTGCTTTTCACTTTGGTGGCCACCAAATGTTGTAATTTGACCATGACAGGTTTGCTTATAAGCAAGCCTTCTTAACAATGTGATTAAACAGATTAAACGGTTATGCACTTCCAATATTCGTTTTCCAAGAGAGATGGGATGGAGATTTTGCAATATGGTCTATGACATCTTGCCCATAAAGTTTTTGGAATTTCAAGTAATAAGTTTTATAAAATGTTCTTTTTATGATTTTTCTGTTGAGATTTCTTTTATATTCATGCTTTGCAAAAAGGAATACAAAAAGATCGAAGTCTTAGATCTGCTAGGATTATAGATTGTCTTACAACTACTGGACCACAAAAATAAACTTAGTAAATAACATATAAATTACAATACTAATTTTTAATTACTATAACCAATGGATACAGACTACTAGTAATGAAACTTGAGATCTGCTAGGATTCTAGATTATGTCTTACAACTACTGGACCACAAAAATAAACTTAGTAAATAACATATAAATTACAGTACTAATTTTTAATTACTATAGCCAATGGATACAGACTACTAGTAATGAAACTTGTAGTTAGCTTTTTAGCTTTATACTTTATGCTTTCAGCTTTTTAACCGTTAGCTCTATTCTAATTTTTAAACAAAAGAAATTAGCTTTTCTCATCCAACTTTTTCTTTTTTGGATGAGTTTTATTTGAAAAGGCCAAGTGATAAAAGCTTAACATGTCATTTGTGCATGTGCATACAAAATTTTGGTTCTTTGTACTCTCTTTATATATATAATAATAGTGTGCATATTTGACAAAGGGAAAACACTTGTCTCTCTTGTGTTGGTCTGATCTCATCTTATTTCTTTCATGTTCATTGCTTTCTCCATGTTACAGTTGTGAGCACATACTACTCAGTATCAATACCATTTATCCCAAGTTAGTAGAGAATATTGTTATCGCACAGTTTGTAGTTAGGATAATAGACGGATGAAAGGAGGTCAAAGTGGCGTAACTGAACCAATCCCACCACTGTCACCTCAATGGGAAGGTTCTTTTTGTTTAGGGAGGTAAGGCCCAGGGGAGACGTCCCCGGTGACCTTATCAGAAGGCTAAGTATAAATTCCCCCTCACAAGTCACCACTGATCAGAAAGTCTGGCTTATAGCCAATAAAAATAAAAGATAACCGGAAGTAGTAACCAAGAAGTGTACCTACCCGAGACAAAGCAACAATGAAACTATGCATGTGCAAGCTTGCTTGTTGGTTAGTACTTCATGTAATCAATGACTTTTCTGATAATAAGCAATTGAGCAATAATATTGACGAAGTAAATCAATGTTTGTACAATAGCAATGACTACAATATCACTTCTCAATAAATGCTAAAGAAACATTGGCATTCAATGTAACAATATCAACACTTATAAACAATGCCTTAACCAATCATTCAATTGCTTTAAAGGTAAAATGAATGTTGCACAAAGGTGTTTATAGCATAAAAGATGACGGCAGCACTAGGGTTAGTAAAGTTAGTCTAGGCTAGGGTTAGAAGGTTAGTAGTTGTTCAAAGTGTTTGGTTGTTTGTATGATCAAAGGTACTCAAACAATGGAGGTCTTAGATCAGTGCCTTATTGGGGCAAATGGAGTCAAAGAAGGGCTACAAATGTTGAAGGGTNGTCTAGGCTAGGGTTAGAAGGTTAGTAGTTGTTCAAAGTGTTTGGTTGTTTGTATGATCAAAGGTACTCAAACAATGGAGGTCTTAGATCAGTGCCTTATTGGGGCAAATGGAGTCAAAGAAGGGCTACAAATGTTGAAGGGTTGTGATGATAATAACGGGGCTAGAGTCAAGAGGTTTTGATGTTGGAGTGTTTCTATAGCAAGGCTTTAGCAAGTCAAACCCTAGGGGAGACGGCTCACTATGGTGTAGATGACCTAGGCCCTAGGGCGTCCTCCTCCTTCTCTAACTCAAAAGACAAAATTAAACGGCTAGCTTGAGCAAGAAAAGATATGGTTGAAGACAAGAAGGTTACATGTTGAGGTGTTGCTAAAGCAAGGCCTCAACAATGAAACCCTAGGGGAGAAAGGCTCACTATGGTGTAGAAACCCTAGGCCTTAGTGCTTCCTCCTCCTTCAACTCATTGACAAGAACAAAACGGCTAGCTTGAAAAAAGTTGATTAAGTCTAAGACAAGAGAGTTTGTAAGTGATGTGTTGCTAAAGCAAGGTTTCACTAGACAAACCCTAGGGAAAAATGGCTCACCAAGGTGTAGAAACCCTAGGCCTTAGTGCGTTTTTCTCCTTCTTAGCTCAACAACAAGGATAAAAACGGCTAGGCTAGAAGAAGAGGATAGAGTGTTGTTGTGGCAAGGCTCTATCTTACTTCATCAAATCAAATGGCTCATTAACTTGGTAGGGACATGAGACAAGGACCTTTAACATGTGCTTGTCACTTAGGGTTTTAATTCAGCAAATTATAATAACAAATGCAAGAAAACAACACTACAACCATTCAATCAAGAAGTTTTGCAGAAATTCATTTACATTTAACCAAGAAATCACATAGCCATACCCTAGTTGTAAACCTTCCACCAAGAGAAATGCCAAAAATAGCCAAAACAAGCTTCCTTCAACAAGTGCGCCTTAGAATTTCA
>SNQJ01S0015302.1:38291-50886 GCA_010110895.2 Picea sitchensis | reverse complement strand
TTACACATTTAACCTATTTTAATATATACCACATATTTATGCACCGATACCACAAGCAAACAGACCCACCAGACCTTGCCTCAACTCATCTATAATTGACAGAGCATAATCATCTCCGTCAGAAAGCTTCTCAACAGCCTCTGCATTCGCCTCATCACTGTGGAGATATTTTTCAAGTCGACGAAGAGAAACCATAGTTGTCGAGCCATAAAATTTATCACTGTTATTTAATGAGAAATTGTTATAAGTACAAACCTCTGGCTTCAGATGTTTTAATGAATGAATTCTTTTTGAGAATTGAAAAGATGGCCACTGCCAAATGCCAAGAATACTAGCGGAATCGAAATGATCAACTTGCAGCCTTTGAAATAGAAAATTTTGATTGATAAACTTAATTTAAAAAAAAATCCATACAAATCACTATAGATCCAGTCGAATCAAATATCAAGGTGAATAAAATTCCTTTAAGGTGTAATTTAAAAAAAAAAAAGTAAAAATAAAAATTATTATTGTTCAAATACGGTGGAGGCATGCCCGGTACAGATTTAAATAAAAAAATTAAAATATTTGATAAATTAACAGTAAGAAATTATAAAAATTGCAAATCTAAAATATTTAACGGTAAATCTGGGATTTTCCACTCAATGTAAACATAATCAAAACTGGCCTACTCCACAATTTATCATATAAACAGTGTCCGACAATGAAACACTTTCGGAAGGGAGCATCGAGAGGGGAGAGAATAATTGTCCATTTTGTTGTCCAGAGTGAGAATTGGCAACCTCTAAAGCACAGTGACGCCATTTCCAAGTTCAAATCCAAGTACCCGAGAGCTACACTAAGGATCGACAACAATGCCCAAATCCTGAGGTCGAGTCACAAGATGACACCAATGCACAAGGCACCACGCGGAAGAGAGCCCACAAGGAGTGTATAACGTGCACAACGCATCAAGCATCCAGGAACCAGCTCATCCACTTACCTTCACCGACCCTACCAAAGAATTTGACTACCAAATCAAGATTAGAACTCAAACCCAAAAGATCAGTGAACTGCACTTACCCAAATATGGGTTAGCAGTATTGCATGACCCAGAACTTTTAACTCGAAGCTCAAATCCGACCAACAAATAGAAAACTTCAACTAAAAGTTCTCGGGCCGCACAACCAACATCATGCATGAATTCTAATCCAAAAAAAAAAGTGCCATAAACTCAACTGTTTGAGAATCTGAAAATATAAACAGAAATAAATAACATAGCNTATTTCAGCATAAAAGATAGTTTAGGTGTGTTGTTATTATTTGAAAGCATGTATGTATTTTTCCTAACATAAAAACTACATGCAAGAGCACCCAAACAGAGATAACAACCATAACACATCAGCAAAACAAAAACTACAGTTGGATGTTATAAAACAACAGAAATTAAAATATATGACAGCAGAAAACTTAGAGTCTTAGCTTGGTCAAAGACAGACCAAGAAGACAGCTGATAGGGCCTGGAAATTTCTACAGGGGATACATCATGGCCCTCCTTTGACAGGTCTATTCATGTCGACTCCAACTCATTATCTAGGAATTAGACTTAGAAACCAATCAATACCTTGGAACATGTATGCCTCAATGGCAAGTTTCCTCACATTTGACAGTAGGTTTACATTATTGACCTCTGATCAAATGATTTCTCAAATGTTCAACTTCAACTCATATATTCACATTCTCTAGAATGTACTGGAGTACCTTGGGAATCATTGTCATAACTAATGATTTCCCTGGCACTTGTTAACGGTATACATTAATGACCGGTAATCAAGTGGTTTCCACAATGTTCAACATCAACACATGTATTTGCATGGATAGAATCGTACTAGTTCCGGATCGGGATGAATACCTAGGGAACTTTTCAGGCACCTACGAGTGCTATGTGCCTAACCCAGGTTGCGAGGGAGAGAATTTGTATACATTGTTACATAGATCCACATTGTATTGGTCTGTGGCTATGTTATTTTGTCATATTGTAGCTCCACTATGTACAATATAGTGGCTACAACTTGATCGTGTAATGGAGATATGGATCCACTTTGTATGTTTGGTGGCCATATCCTTAGTCAATACCCTCATGCATCCACAGTGTAATGGTCGACGGCCATTCCTTGATTCCATTTTGTTTGAGCATGGGTATGCCTACCTCGGGATGATATATGTATATTGATTAACAATTGCATGCAGCTTCCGACGGGTTCTCCTTCTTCAATCCCTTGATAGACACGTTTTTCAAAGTTTTTCGACCATCATTTTATCTTCTAACCTCACACTTTGGGGGGCATCTTTTATACACCATTTTTTCACACCCAGCCAAGTGTCGCATCTCAATTTTTAAATGTCACATCTCACTTTGTTAAGTGTCGCAATTGTGACATCTCACCCTGTAAATGTCGCAACTGATTGGAGTATTCTTACTAAGTGTCATGGCCTAAATTTCATACTTTTCTAAGTATTACAACGTCGACACCATGTAAAATGACATGTCGTGATCCCTAGTCAATTTGGAGGAGAAAAATCATCATTTGGAGGCTGAAAACACACTTTTTACCTTGTCTTTTTGGCCCTTTTTTACTAGGGACGCCCCCCTGCTCATGCATAGGTGGCATCCACCCTCCTTTCTCAATTATAGGGAGCATATAGGATGCCATGTCTCCCACTATGGGGGAGCGTCCTTGCAGTTAGATAGGTTTCCATGTTTTTGGGGCAGTCAGTTCGAGAAGGATTTGGGTTGTTTGCATTGTTTTCATCAAGATTCACTCGACCCTATTCCATTCCATGTTGAGGGAAATCCACGATCATAAAGATAAAAGTAAATCCTAACCCAATCCATCAAAATACTCAACCATACTCTCCATTTAGACCTGTTAGTTGGACCTCTTGAATCTTATATAACCAGGTCCATTCATGGTGAAAGGGCGGACTAGACTGAGCATCAAATTGTTGATCTTGAGAGAAACTTAGGAGGAGAATATCAAGAGAGTGAAACCTTTGTTCTTGAGAGAAAATATCCATAGGTGTGCATTCAAGAGTTGAAGAGGAGGCTTGAAGGAGTAGCAACATCTATTTAAGGTTGTATCTTCTTGCTTCATGATTAATAAACTTGACCTATTTCCATACTTTTGTCTTGTTTGATTTATGCATGAATGTTCATACTTTTTTTGTTAGATTTATAACTATATAACCTTGTTCAAGAAGAAGTAGATAAGGGTTGTCTGATTTCTTTACAGGAAGATAGCGTTCGAAGTTAGGATTGGACCTAGCACTAGAGCGGCTTGGAAAACCAACGAAAAAGGTACAATCATGTTTCCTCTTCTCTATCAAATTCATGTATGAGTAGATAGAAGTAAGGGATGATAGGGATAATTTGTTAGTAACTGTCTCAACCGAAGGAAACTTGGTTGAGGGGAGTTCCACCTGTCTGCAGGGGGGATTTTTCCATCACATGAATGGTTCAAATTGATGTTATTGATGAGTACATTCATGTTCAATAGCGAAACAATGATTTCCACTGTTGAATTGTAAAAAAGGTAAGAGGTGGTAGTAAAAGTAGCAACCCTAATGGTTGTAGCTAACAATTTATAATAGCAGCAAGTTAATCTCAAAGTTTATCAACCATTTAATTACTAATCACTTGCTTTTATCATGAAGAGAGAGAGAGAGAGAGAGAGAGAAAGAGATTGCTATGAAACTTTGTCAATTGACTACATCAATGAAGACTAGTGCCCTTAATGGGTTATGGAGTCACTTTCTTGAAGAGAGAGTTAAACAAAATAGAAAAAGTGGAGAGGGATGAGGGATAAACCCTTATAGAACCCAAAACATATTCTTCTTCTAAATTGATTATATCACCATTGAAGGCTAAACTAGGGTTTAGGGTTTCAAGGGGTGTAACCCCTCTTACTCCCTAGAAATCAAAACCCTAGCCAAAATTTTCTTCAAAGGTGTAGACACTCCTAATTCTTGAAACAAACCTTGAGTGCTATTATCTAGGTGAAGAAATATTGTAAGCTATGGAAGGTATAAACACTCTTACTCCTCCTAGGGTTTTCCCAACAAAATCAAGCAAATTACCATATGATTGCATAAAATTCAATCATTAGACAAGAAATTGATGAATAAAAACCTTACTCAACCAATAAATACTCCACAATACTTCACCACAAGCTTCCAAGAGGATAGAGCACTAGTAGAAATAATCAACAAGCAAGTAACACCATATTTGCACAAGAAAAGAGACACAATGAATCCTCAAAGAAGGTTGAAATTGCAGTCCAAAGAGTATTTTTAGTAGTGATGAGTTATGTCAAATGAAAATGACTTGCCTCTATTTATAGAGGAAAACACAAGTCATATTTGTCCACATTTACAATTAAATCCTTAGTTATAGGTCAAAACCAAAGTTACAATGCTTAACTAGCAAAACGATTTGTTCTTTTTGCCCATGTGGGACCAAATAGAAAAATAATGGCATGAAAGCCCATAAAACTCTTCTCCAAGGTGGAATGTGTGAAGGTAAGCCTCCAAAGGCTATTATTTCATGCTATAATGTGCAACATCATCCCCAAATTAAGAAAATGTGTGGGGTCATAAGCCCACAACACCACCAAGTGCACAAATACACCAAACGACCTCCTAACTGTGTGACTTCATGTTGCAAAAGAGGGATGTTTGGGCATAGGAGGGTGATGTCATCTCTTCTTCATGATTCTGGGCCTCGTTCATGTGTTAGAGACATCATCCAAGGTGCAACACTCATCATCCTAATCCTCCAATGTGTGGGGTGCAACATCCATACAATGGGCTTTCTTTCCCCTATGAAGGTCCAAGTGGCTTAGTTCCTTTATGATTGCAAGGTCCTGCAAAGACAAAGAAAATACACCCTCCAAGTGTCCACAAGTCATATGAATCATGCCAAGTAATCCACATTTAATAAAAGAACCACCCAAACAAGTGCATTAAGTCCCCCCTTTTCAAATCAAACAAATGCTCAAAGACCTTATAAACTTTTCCAAATTTAGGTATGGGAGGGGTGTCATGGTGCTCTATTGGGTAGGCCAATCCATAAGTCGAGGAACATTTCCCAAGAATACCCTCTTTAGATAATGTAATGAGTAGGACATGGATTATGGAATTACTCTTGGGTATAGTGTTCTTGACATACCAAGGGATCATATTGTCTCATTTATGGGTACCTTTGTTGAGGGTGTGTTGCATCCCTTCTTTTGCAATGCAACATTTTTCCAAGCCCTTTATTTGTCGTTTTCATTTTTTACATAAATCTGAACATTGGGTGCTATGTGCAATGGAAATAAAAAGAGCACTGCAATTCCACTTCAAGTCAGAACACACTGAGTGTTATGTGCACTAGAAATTAAGGAACACTGCAATGCATTCCCCCATCAAGCATGACACTTTTTATTTATTTTCTTTTACAAGTCCTTTATTTTTTTATAGAGAAGCATTTCATGGCTCTCGGGACCTTAGGGCAAGCATCTAGAAGGATAGACAATGGATTTTTATTTGTACAGTGTTGGTTGCAACACCTCTGGGCCTTTAGCCCCTTCTTCCCATGAAAGGAGGTGAAAACTCTTCTTGTGGTCAATGAACCCAAAAAAAACAAAAGATGAAGAAACATAGGGGAAGAAGTCTGGAAAGTGGTAAGTATGAGTGGGAATGGTATGATGACCCTTCAAGGAGACCTCCTAGTAGCAACCCTTTTCCTTAGGATGACCAACTTAATAGGATACCATGTCAACCACCAAGGTGAAATTAGTAAAAATATATCATTTCCAAGCAAACATTATGTAATCAAGAAAGGACTCTTTACAACATGCTCGAATGCTTCAAATATTAAAGTGACACTTACCATAAGACTGGACTCGTTACCTCATGAATCAAGACATGTTGTCTTAAGTGGACCAAGATGGTGTTGTGAACGTGGTTATGTTGTTGACAATGAGTGGTGATGCATGGTGGAGAGGAGGGGCTTTATCTGCTCAATGTGGGCTCTGTCGATCATCTGGCTCTCAGCACTCCATGTATGCTACCTGTGGGCCTCGAGACATCATCTCCTTAGTTACCCCTAGGTTGGGGGGGTAACCGGGCATATGTTTCTCTTTCATAGGATCCTTATGAGGTCAAAAGTATGTTTGTTTCTCATTTTCAAAATATGTTTCCTCTGTATTCTCTAATAGATGGAGTGGTACCTTCCAGAGATGTTTGTTACATGGTTGCCCCACATAAGGTTTCCATTGGTGACCAGAATAAGTTGGATAGAGATTTTTTGAAGGAGTTATATGTTCCTTTGAATTCCATGCAAAATGAAAAGTCACCAAATATGGATGGCCTTCCTTGTGAGTTATACAAGTCCATGTGGGACACCATTGGTGATGATTTTTGTTGTTTGGATTTTAAATTATTTTTCTTTAGTTGACTCTCAAAGTTTCTCAATCAGGGTCTAGTCAAACTTATTCCCAAGATTGCATATAGAGATTCTATTGGGGGTTGGCAGCCTATCACTTTGCTCGTGGTGGCATATAAAATCATGGCTAAGGCATTGACCTTGGGGATATGCTCAATTGCACAGTATATGGTGTGCAAGTAACATATTGGTTTTAATCAAGTTTAGATTCATTATTGACACTGTGGTTTCAACATAGAATGCTTGGAGTGGGCTCAAAAGACTGGCCAATGATCACTTTTTTAAAATATTGGCTTTAACAAGGCTTATGATCGGGTTGACTAGTCTTCCATTTTGAAGATTCTAACTTGTTTGGGTTTTGATTCATGATGTGTTTCCATGGTGAATACCCACTTCACCAAGACTTCAAATTTTGTCTTAATGAATAATTCTTTGTCCCCACTAATATCCCCATATCGTCTAGTTTATAAAGGGTGCCCTTTAGCTCATTGTTTTAATGTGTTGATAGGGGATGTTCTAGTGTTAGAGATTGAGTGTGTTGTGGGGAATATTCAAGGAAACCTGGTCATGAATGCTTCAGCGATGGTTAATAACCATTTTGCATATGATTGTCTCTTATATGTGAGTGTTGAGAGAGGTTTGGTTGTGTTACCCCCCATGTATAGGGTAACCAGAGGAAATCATTTTTTAGGTGATAAATGAATATATCCTCACTCAAGCATTTTTTAATCTCATTAGGCTAGGTGAGATAGGCAGGATTATCACCCTAGGCTTATAGCCTGATAAAAATCTCAATCAACCTTCAAGAAATATGTTCTTGGAGCTAATGCTATTATAAAATTTGTATGCTTTTGATGTCAAATAATTTTTTTTAAATAGAAAAAGTGTTTGCAAATGAAATTTATAAACAATTGAATAAGTAAATGCAAGATAACATAAATCTGAAAATTCAATACACAACAAGTCTCAAGAATGAGAAGAAATCATCAGATGATTTTATTGATATCATTCTAAGTTACAACCAAGTTTCTCTTTACAAACTTCTGTCTGAATTAGACTTAGAATTCTAAGATGTAATTCAACTCATACATAGACAATCAGTATCTCAAAGAAGAAGACTAAGACTAAAAATTTAACTACATCAATCCAAGATACAAGTACATCATAGTCTTGACTCTGCAAAACTAGCATTAATCAACACTGAAACTAAATTCGGAACTTCTAATTAAGACTAAATAGACTGTCAAGATGAATGGATGACCTTTGGAGCATGTCAAAAATCTATGTTTCTCAATCCTTTCTTTCGCCAACTTTAGAATAACCTTGTTATCAACAAGATAACTTAGCTTTGAAGAAATTTAGAAATGAATGAATGAATAATAATTTTCACTTGAAGCAAGAGAAAACCTTATCAAAAATCTCCTTCTCTCTTTTCTCATGTTTTCTCTTTGTCCTTTCTCTCTTCGTTTTATGTTTTCAAAAGTAGTTTAAGTGGTTCAACTACCTTTTGATATAAAGTTAAATAAATTTAATTAAGGAAGGACAACTTTGTATTATAATAAGGGTAAATAATAATTAATAGGTGGGGTCCCATATGTCTTTTACTCCTTTTATTTTCAACATTTCCCTTGTAAATCGATATTTTACTCAAATATCATGCATATATCAACATCAGAATATATATTAAAAAGAAACCACTATAAACATGCCACATCATCACAACACTTGTATCTCCAAAAACATCATAAAGACATGATATAAAAAGTTTTTCAAAAATAATATCATGTCTATTTTCCAAAACATATTCATTGAATATCAAAGTGAAAGAGTCCTCACATCATAAAAATAAAATAAAAAACAATATTTTTTGTTTGAAATAGTCTCCCTTTGTCTACTACCTTTTGAAAGAGCAACCTTGTGATTAAGTAAGTATGGAACAACAGACTTATTTTCTTCAACTTTTGACATTTCAGGGTGAATGACATCAAAAAAAAAAAACCTTTCATTATTTTCAGTCTCGCCAAGGCGAATCTTGACTGTATAAGAGGAGGTATCGGATGAATATGAGCTCAAGGAAATTGCAGGTTGTTTTCCTCTATCCAATTGAGGTTCAATGGGAAATGCTTTATAATTTCTGGAAACTTGGACAGAGTGTGCATGAGAAGCTACTGAAGCAACAAGTGGCATATGATGTATAGGAGGTGGTGGTAATGAGACATTAGGCCAATGGACTATATCAGAGGAAGGATTTGCAGGTATGTTTTCCCAGCTATCATCAATTGGTTGCATATGAGGTGAATCAAGAAAATCGACTATGCTCAGGTGAGGCTGCAGAAGAGAAGCAACATGTGCTTGAGGTGGATGGACAAAAGGATGGCCAGCAAGATTAAAATAGCCAATTTGCACCAGCTGATTGAATTCCTCTGAGTTGGAATCGAAGTGGATTGAAAATATCATTCTTTTATTTCTTCCTCTCTGCCCAAAAGCATTAGACATTCTTCCTCTTTAACCTTTGTTTCCCTTGTTCCTATTGTGATTACTGCCATGAATGAAGAAACTCATCTATATGTCATCATTGTCACATTAGTATAAAATACTCAAAGAAAGATACAGTCCAGCAATAATAAAATCAATTACAATTTGTTAAATATGATTAAGTATGGGCTCTGAGTAACACAATCATCAAGCATAAAAGGGAAAGATGAATGGATAAATGAAACACAATGGAAGAAAATACATAGCTCTGCAATCACCCAATTTCATTTCATATTTCCAAAATCTGATCCTGAAATACTTCTTTAAAAATACTTATGTATACAATCAGTTGTCTTTTGTTTTGAACATATGAACTAGGGAATGTATGGAAAGGGAAAATATATATGACTAGGAAAATGATTAAAGGAATTGTGATTTGTGAAAAATGGTAAAATGAAAAAAATGGATGAGAGTTCATGTTCACTTCCATAAATCACGATGAGATCATCTTAAACCTTTAGTCATAAAAGCATGATTTCACATGCTGAAAAATATCCTTTTATAATATACAATGTTGTCCATAGAAAACAATTCTTCATCATTCAAATTGTATGCCAAATATAACATATGTCTTTTAATTACATCGACAAGGTAAAGGGAATGAAAAAATGAATTTTAAATGAGTAGAACAAAAGGAATTAACTTTATGAAAAGTGAGATTTATGAGGAAAAATGTTAAGTCTATGTAACAACTTTAATAACTCAGCGAACAATTTATCGTGCCTTCACATTATTACTTTCTCTAACTGATAAATGTTATCCATAATATACTTTAACCGATTCCATTCATCAGTGCCATCCAATAGTGGTTGTAGGTTAACCACAAATTGAGGATGTGTGAAGACGAGCCAGCCTAAAGTCGATAGAGAATGATACATTCACTTTCATCAACATAGCTAAACCCTTTTCACTGAGATAGAATTGTGGCACATATCCCCACTCAAAAATCATCAAGATATATAACAAGTTCAAAACTCCAGTCAAAGTAACAACCAATCAAAATCCTATACTCAAAATCTAAGTTATTAATGGGAGTTGAAACCCAAACCTTCAGATAGCAAAATAAAATTCAACTTTGTTCATATCAAAACGCTCTGGGTTTTGAATTGCAATGACAATGAAGGTAAAAATAAATATTGAGCAATAGGTACCTTTTACATTTTTGAATAATGAAAAGCTTGTCACATATTCCCAACAGAACTTGTGTAGGTCTTAATTCAAATAAACTCAGGTTCAAATCATTGTTTGTTTGCCTGAGCATACTACAAAATGGGTCTGACCAATTACTTTAAAAACTACAGAGCTATCAGTAAAGAACCAACTCAGGTTCAAATATAGGTTTCTTTGCAAAGATAAGTTCAACCCATATCCAATTTCCACCGTTTACAAACTTTCATCAATAGAAATGACAGACTCAAGATGAAAAATGAGAGAATGGACAGTGACCAACAACAACTAAAAAAATGGACTACCAATAACATTCAATAACCACCATTTCTTTCATCAAGTTCTTCCAATGATTTTCTCAGAAATTAAAGATAGGGAAAGAGAGAATTGTTACACGCTAGACTAGCCAAATAGAGCCAACAACTTAACCATTACAAGAAAATTATATGCAAAATATGCTCAAGAACTGGTGTACTTACTGTGTCCAATGGTGAGCTTATACAAAAGTTGAGACGATTGCCACAATGACCAGGCGAGTTCGTTCTCCATACCAAATAGAGTTATGTTCCACAAGCCAAACAATGCAAATGGCATAACCCTATTTCGTTGAAAGGTGGTAAAGAACGAGCCAATCCAACATTATATACCATGTCCTATCAAAATAAATGCATGAACAACTCGTACATGTTCATATATTTTACAACACCATATGTGTATTCCAATTCAACATAACCATAAACTTATGCCATGCAAATATCATCACAACCAGGTCGCATCATCCTCCAATTCACATAATGTAATATCATGTGCTATATCTACTCAAGATATATGGCATTCTATCGCCATCAATCAAATCGACCAGTATATCCATATGAGTAAGCCAGGTTTTATAACTTATAACCAATGATATAATATATTTATTTTAGATCATATATTGTGCAACATATATTATGCGCCACTTCAACTTATACCATATTGTATATCAAACCAAATGTTTCCAACATTTTTCCCTGTTATCACAGAAGTTGTAGGTTGGGAAAAGCCCGGCCCAAACCTCAAAATGGAGACAACTAAGAGAGCACCTACACATTGTCACCTTAGATAGGTGTTCCCGTCACTTTAGAGGTGAAGTGATTACCTTAAGGGGGGGATCCCGGTGACCCTAGGGGGGAATGAGATGGAAAGTGTGATATATGAATGGATGCCCCTATAGGTCAAGTTTCTACATGTGAAAAAGGGCTAGAGTAAGATCTTGGTGGTAGCCAAAGGTTGCCAAGAAGTAGTAGACCTTGCAAATGTTGATTGTACCTACCCGAGACACAAGGAAAACAACGATATAAGCCCAACTATATGATGGAAAATCAAGTTAATCTTGCTATCCATAATTGCAGAAGTTAGTAATAGTATACATCAGCAATGAAATGGCACAATTAGCTGCTAAAACAAGTGCTAGAAATCAAATAAATGATGCAAGAGATAAACTAGTAAAACACTAGTGAAACTCAAGATTAAATGAGCAAGATACTAGCACAAAAAGTAAGGTTGCAGTAAACACTTTCTGCAGAGATAATAATCGGCCTTATTTCTGTAACAAACAAGTTATTACAGAAAGAGATTCAACAATTAAAACTTGCCAAAAATCTACCAAAATATGCGCAATGATCACTAGAATATGTGGGAAAAATCTTATCAAAATTCAGCGATTGAAATGAGAGTTATTAGAGAAAGTTTGATTAGGGTTTTTGCAGCCCTAATGGATAAAGATGAAATTTTGTTACAGCAGCAAGCAATACCCATTTAGAGGGGATGCCCTAGTGGCTAAGATATGCGCTACGCACAAGGGACAAAACCCAAATTGCAGAAAGTTGAAATGACATAAATTCACGTTTCCCAGTGCACTATTTTATTTCTCCAATGAAAAATATTCAGATTAGTGCCTTTAAAATTGGGTAAATGGAGTCTTAAAATAAAGATTTATATCAACAAAGGCCCTAAGGGTGTAATCCCTTTTACTTCCTAGGGTATGCCAATCAAACTTAGGGTAAATCTAAGAGGGTATACACACTTGTATTCCTCCTAGCAACCCTTGCAAAATAACTTGTAAAATTTAGAAAATTAGATGAAGCTTAATGGAGGGTGTATCCAACTTACTTCTCGGAGGGTTTTAAACAACCATAACCAAGAAAGAGAAAGAAATGACTAACAATGCAGATTTTTCCTTACCAATTCCAAGGGAGAGAGAGATCAAACCCTAGTTTCACCAAGTAATATCACCATTCAAGATCAAGAGAACAAGCATCCAAGAGGTGTGTATCACTCCTCCTCATCCATTTACTGAAATATAGCACCATAAAACATTTTCACAAGAGAGAAACACCATAATGCCCAAGAATAGTGAAAATTTCAGCTAAGTACTTCTCACAATGG
>SNQJ01S0015302.1:13487-30944 GCA_010110895.2 Picea sitchensis | reverse complement strand
GGGGCATAAGTTTACCGACGCACCGCATAAAATAATATAGCTAATTTTTTGTTGTGCGTCTAATTAATGTTAATGCACCGGGGCGTTATGTTAGAAGATGAACCGCATAAATCAGATATATTATTTTATACGGTGCATTGGTAAACGTATGCATCTGTGTGTTAATGCTTACATAACGCACCTTTATAAAAAAATTAGAGCATAAATGCCTAAGTACTGTAATTATCATTTTTTTTTAAATTAGTGGTGCGGTGTGTCGCAGTTCTTAAAAAGCATCGGTGCATGTGGGGAAAAGGATACGCACCGCAAAAACAACTTTTTAAAAAATTATTTTACGGTGCTTTAACATTTTAATTTTTTATTATTTTAGGCGATGCGTCGGATAACCTTCACGCACCGGTGTGGTAAGGTTATACAACGCACCACATAAAATAATATAACAAAATCCATGTGGTGTGTTATGTTATAAGGGAGCATCATCGACGGTGCTCACAAGTAATATATGCACCGCGAGCAGTTCTTGACTGTTTTTTCGGTGCACCGATGATGAAATTTACTTATTTTTTGAAGGAATTTATTTTTCCATATTTATAAATAAATTTCTCATTTACTAGATTTTTTGTATGTTTTATGTATGAGGCTGATGTATTTTCATATGTTAATTATGCAGAGATGTCATCAGAGAGAATAGTAGCAACAACCGCAGCATAGGGTTGACATGTACAATGTTGTATGGGATTGTGAGGCGAGGGAGAGAGAGAGGGATTTGTACCCTCGTTTAATGTTCCCAAGCCAATTTTTTGTTGGAAACACTAATTGTTCATTGTTTATTGTTTGTTTAGTTGTGTGCTTGCAGGTTTACTCATGAAGTTGTGCATTAGGGTTTGTGTTTATGAGATCAAAGCATGTAAACATGGATCTGGACATATAACATAAGGAAAAGACAATATACAACAAGAAACACCAATACAGAACCAAATAGCTCAGTTCTGACCTTTATTTAGATAATATAGAGATCTTGAAACAACAGATCTGTAGATCTAGAAGAATACCAATAAGAATATCCAACTAAAATGATAGCTGCTACAAAAATCTCAATACTGAAGATATAAGCCTCCAAAGGCAAGACAATAAGTTGATGCAAAGCACAAGATTGATTTCTTTCCTTCCAAGGATCATATCCAAACCCCCCTAGCTGAGTTGTACCCTTCTGGATAGCTGAATATACTCAATATCTGCTAGAGGCCTCCAAATACTATGAAACTAGTTGGAATAGTAGATAGGGGCATGACAAACCCCCTCCTGAAGTCTCAGGCTGAATGATAGAGATCTGCTCCTCCTATAACTGAAACCCCAAACTGGGTTGCGCCCTCCTAGATGACTGAAGAGACCCAATATTTTGGCCTCACTGCTAGGAACCTCCAAATGCTATGAAACTGGCTAGAAGAGTAGATCAGGGCAAGACAAACCCCCTGGTGAAGTCTCCATCTAAATAATGAATATTTTCTCCTCCAAATAGATGAAACCTTGTTCTGCAGTGCACCCTCCTTCTCTCCAACTCATGCCAAACTCTAGAAAATCATATGGCAAGTAAACCTCTACCAAAATAGGCTAGAAATGATGGCTTAGGCCCTACAGAGAAAACCCATAAGTCTACATGCCCAAAATCCTCCTCCACTTCCTGGATTGAACTCTTCTTCTTCCAAAGGTGTGCCCCCCTTGCTGGAAACCCCCTAGGTTATGCATTGTTCCTTCCTTGGTTGATATATAGTACCTGTAACTATTATAGAATGGTGTGGGAGGATTATTGCACCCCCGGGACCAAGCTTGGATCAAGATAGGTGGGATCTTTCACCACCGAGTTGATCTCTAGGGTTTGTAATCTCAAAACCCTCAAAACTCTTTTGTGCTCAAGAGCCCAAATGCAAAATGTAATAATAATCCAGAATGAGTGAGAAGTGCGCCCTTCCTTTGTTTTATACTCCAAATCTATTTCTCTATTGAGTTAGTTAACCCCTAGGGTTAACTCCTACCCTTTCCACACATGTTCTTTTCTTTCCTTCATTTTACCTTTTTCCCCTAAATTCAACTTAATCTTATAACAGTGTGCTTAGGTAATGGATTTGGGTTGTCTTTGTCCCCATGATGCATGAGACTATAGTCTAGTGGGGAAAACTAGACTACTGAGTCTCTCATAACCTCTTCATCAAGAGGTGGGGGACATTACACCTCGCCCTATTACTGCAGTGACCCATGTCCTCTTGAGGAATGTAGGCCTCCTTAAGTACTATGAGGAGGATACATCCCTGAAGGGGCACTCCGAGTTGTTGGAACAGTTGATCCGTCGATGGGATGTCCATCAACAGGCATTATGTGTCAGTCTTGATCAATGGTACCATCCCACTGAGGAGGATATGTATTTTATCACTGAGATATCGAGGAGAATGGAGGATATTCCCTAGTTCCCTGATGTCATTGCAGGTGTTGCAGCAGAGAGTCAGCTCATGTACTCTCAAATATATATTAGGGTTGATGTACTTTCCCCAACTAATTTTTAGGTGTATGGTGAACGACTACGAATCGCTTCTTTCGGTGCAGAGGAGGTTAGGTGCCTCTCACTGTTAGTGACGACCATTGCACAGTTTACCAGTGATGGCCAACACATTAGTTTCCCTCTCTTATATTATGTTGATTCTTTGGTACAAAGGCCACAATGTATTAGATGGTCTGCCATTTTTTTGTGGCAGTTTTGTATAGCTCTAGATAGATTTCATGCTATGATACATGGGAGGGCGAACTTCCCTTTTTCTTCAGAGTTGTTTTGTTTATTTTTCAAAATATTTCCAGAGACGAGGCCTACTTTTTTTCATTAGCCTTTTAGGTCGATGACTCAGATGTGGATGCACATGTGGAACGAGATGATGCACAAGAGGGGTCAGCCAGAGCTGTTGACTAGGATTTCCACTGACACACTCAGGCTACTAGCCAGTGAGGTCGATCACGTGTTCGTGATGGTGTTGTGCCCTTACGTGGGGTTGGATTGACGAGGATGTCTAAACATCCTCTTCACATCAGATGAGCCACCAGATATTATAGGTAATATTAGTTTTTTGTTTAAAGTAATCTAGTTTCATTTTATTGTCTTACTTAATTAGAATAAAATTAATTCTAACACGTTCTTTAACTTGTTTTATTAGATTGTTTAATGAAACTGTGTAATTATTGTTCTGTACTATATATTTTGCAGATATTGGAACATTCATTGGGAACGTGCCTCCTCCCCTACCAGATGACGACAAGGGGATGATACATGAGGCCATGACAGGTCAGGGTCCTTGGGTGCAAATACCTAGTGGAATGCGTCATAGGCCATATACTATATTCAAGTCTGATTTGGGCGACCGACTCTGTGCACTTTTGGTTGAGGTGGGAGTCTACCCTCTGTTGATGTGAGACATCAGGGCAGATCCTATGCTCTTGGAGCTTTGGAGGGATATTCTGCATGATATGATGCCTCTTATGCGTCATATCGTCGAAGCTACCAGGCTACTAGCAACGAGGAGGGTTGTCGATGATACACACTCTTCTTCCAGTACTCATTCTTCCAATACCCCATCGATTGATGAGGGTGGTTGTGATCCGTCTCCACATCCTCCTCCTCCTCCTTCACCTCACCTAGATCATGAGCAGGCATCACTTATTCCTCCTCCTCCTCCTACTCCTCCTCCTTCACCTCACCCAGATGAGTAGGCAGCACCTATTCTTCCACCGCCTATTTTTTATCAAAGAATCAACCAACCACTTCCTCCTAACCATCCATCATCTTCTACTATGAACCAGGCCTCCACTACTATTGTAGATATGATTATATCATCAGTTGGACCAGATATGTTATAGAATTTATTTGACTTATTCATGATATATATATATATTGATTATATCATCAATTGGACCAGATATGCTAGAATTTATTTGACTTATTCATGATATATATATATATATATATATGGTGCATTTTTATGTTCATGTTGATGTACTTAATTTATATGTTGATGTGTATATTGTTAGGTCATGTTAGATATGTTTGTTAATTGTGTTGATGGATGTGTATGTTAAATACCTCGTTAGATGCGTGTGATGATGATGTTAGGCAATGCTTGTGTTTTGTTATATGTGATCACAATGATTATGCCCAGTTAGATTATTAGATTTGTGTGCTAGCTAATTAATAATGTTTATATGTGGTAGAGGTACATATAATCAAATGATGTTAGTGAATTTAAATGTGTGTTTTAGATGATCTTTATGTTTGTTAGATGGTTATCATCGCGATGTTTTTTTCTTATTAAGTGATCTTTATTATAGATTATGTAATGGTGAACTTATATCAAAATTTTATTTATAAACATAAAAAACTTTTTAATTTTAAATAAAAAATGCAAAGATATTTTGCAATTGGCAAAGTTCAATATGGTTGAAACTGTTATTGTAAAATTATTGTTATCACTCCAAGAAACTCCTTAGGTTTGCAGGCTAAGAATGCTTGCTAACTTAAGAAATTTAATAATCAAAGTGTGGATCAATGGAATAACTGAGAAGGCTAAGAAAAAGGACAACTTGTTATGCATATAAAAAAACCAGTGCTTTGAGAGACCAGATATCAGTCACAGTAGATAATCAAGATGTGAAGAATAACATTCAAGATAACCAAGTACAATGATGCAGGATCATACAAGAAGGTAAAGAAAGATCTAATTCATATCCATGAGCTATATCAAAATATAACAGATCTGAATAACTAAAATTAACAGAATTAAATACAGAGTAGTGAAATATGTGAGCAAGATTGATATGTAGTAACCAAAGGAGACTGTGATTCTTATAACAAAACATAGTCAAAGTACATAGCCAAAAGTGTACCCAGGATTGAACCCATAGTCCTCCAAATGTCTTTGGTTTATAGTCTACAAGATGAAATCTAGATCCTGAAATATGGATCAGATTTACTAAAGCAGTCAAACCAAAATAGATACAACAAGTGTAGGATGAGATCCTACAAAACTAGATCTAGAATACTAAAAATGGAAAAAATCAAAACAAATAGGAAAAGGTCCTATCTAATTTAATGATCTCTAAGAGTAGTAGTAGATTGTTGATGAAGTGCACTTTTAGCCTCCCAAGGTTGTTTGATTTGGTCCCCAAAGATAAAATTCAAATTTGATGATGTGTCTTCAAACCCTTGATATTTTGCCTTTGAAAAGATGCCAAATGTAGTCGAAAAACCCTTGACTTTATCCCTCAAAACTAGTCTTTGAATCAGACTTGATAATTCAAATTAACTCATTCATTTGAAGTTTTGTCAAACCATTCAAACTCAAAAAATCCCGACCTGGGAAAAAATTCAGTTATTCAGGCCGTGACAGGCTTTCACCATCTAACTTACCCGAAAATCTGCCTCAGCCGGTGAAGCTTTCACCAGCCTAACTAGCAAAATTCCAAGACGAAGTTAGCCGGGTGAAAGCGCCGGATTTTTAAAATCAAATTTATCAATCATGGAGAGTCTATTTTACATGCTTGAATAGTCGATCGACATCTAGAAACCCTAAGCTTTCCAAATGGTGTTTTTCAAATCTTCATTTGGAGCTCCTGAAGCTAGTCAATTTTTCCTACAAGATTAAGTATCTTTCTTTAAAAAAATGCCACAGCATTTTTATCGCTAACATCCGTCTAATCGATGGAGACCTCTCCTCACAGGTCTCCAAGAACCTCGGGCAGTGCCCCTCAAGGCTCTAGTATTGGGCATGGAGTCTTTTAGCCTTTACAATTTATCATCTCGCTATTTTCCAAAGTTTGTTGTTGTCTTTCCCAATCTTCTTTATATGTAGCATGTCTACTTCAAACTCCCCCTAGAAATGTTGTTTGCACATCAACATGACATCTGTTGTGGAAATATCTTCAATAAGAAGAAAATTGTTGAACATAGACAGGATGGTGAGATATGTAACCATGGTTTTGAAAATTCCAGAATAACTCTGTCCTCGAATGAGAGAATACAGTACTTTGAGGCCTTTGACTTTTTTTTCCAGCAGCTTCAGATACACAGCATTTGTCTTGAGATGCCCCGGTGTGCTGAATCAAACACTTCAACTCGCCGTTTCTTCAAGAGCATCATTGCACCTTGTGAACCAATGTCCATCTCTATTTTGATCTCCATATTAATGCAAGTTGTTCAGTCATTTCATTTCCCTAAAAGGACTCTGGAAGAATATTTTCATAAGATAACTGATCCATATTGAATTAGAAGACTGAGCCAGCCACCTAGGTCCTATGAAATAAAATGTACCAAAATCCAATATATATTGCCACAACTGATATTGGTTGCTTAGCCATGATGAATATAGATATCATAGATATTCTTCCTCCTATAAGTCCATGGCTCAAAACCTTGTTAATGAATTATTACAAGGTTTATAGCTTTAGTTTGCTTGGAGGCAATCACATGGATCGGCTTCAAGGAGGGCAACATATGATCTTTCCTTGAAGAGAGACACTTAAAACCCTTCCCAAGAGGAACATTGGTCTCATGTCCTAAGTTGGGAAAAGCTTACAAGTGTATGACCATCTCCTACTAGAGTTTCCATTAGAAATATTGAAGCAACTTCACCAATATTTGAGGATATTATGTATCGAATTAAAACCTTCATGTTATTGTAAAATGGAACTACCTTCAGTAACAACTGCAACTATTGAACCTGAAAATGTCATCTGCTAAGACCATATCAGATGCCTCCTTTGCGACCTCTTTAGTCCGAGGATCTTCCACGAATCTTTGATGCTAAGTTTTCTTGATTTGGTGGTTAATCATTTCATGTTCCCATACCTTTTCAAATACTCCAAAATCGCTTTGATCCAGCTTAATTTTCCAAAAATTATTTTTGTAGTTTCACCAGCTAATTCACCTTACGATCTCTTAGTTAGTCAGAAACTGCCACCTAATTGTTTAATTTTTTCCCTTGTCGGGTGAAATTCTTGGCCAAAAGGTCCTTTCATATTCAAACCTTGTTTCACCAAAACTCAAGAGTTCTTTTTGATTATCTCCCTCGCAACACAAACAACCTATCATTCTGAGCTATCATTGACCGCAAACAAAATATCTACTTAAACTCTCTAAATGGAATGAACTCGAGACAACAAAAGGATGTTTTCATTCAATCGAGGGGAAGAAAAAGAATCATATGCTCTCGTGTAAATAGGTCACTTAGATTGCATGCATGTGATAGCATTTACATAGATTTATCATCTCTTAAAGGATTTTGTCATGAACTTCAAATCTAACAATAATTCATCTGGATTTCCATTCTCAGGAACCTCTATAGTTAATGAAAGCACACTTCCACCTTCCAAATCCCACATACGAACATTACAATCCATACTTCCTGATACCAATATTTGTCTACTATGTGCTCCTTTGCAGTAGCCACCATATTATGTGTTGCCAGATAGAGTATAGAACCTATGTGGCCTGTAAAAGACTGCAAAGCCACATTTACACCAATTTTCTATTGTAATCCACCTTCTTTAACATAAGGATTTGGACCATTCCATCTTTAAAGTTTTATCTTACCACTACAAATCCATATACTAAAGCAAATGATATACTAGAATTCTCAGAAAATATCATGGAAGATGTAACAAACTTGCTTCTTTCAACAAATAATGCATTGTTTTCTTTCAAATGATCAACAGAAGATATCTGCCTCTGTAAACAACTTAAGTATTCAATGTTATCATCCTTTAGTTTTCTGCTTCCTGGCTTCTCTTCTAGAGCATACATTTCTCCTTGGTAATTATAATTCGGTACTAATGTCAAAGATAAGACAACAGAAGTTTTCAACCATTCACCAAAACCCACCTTCCCAAGCATACTCCATCGCCACCGATGCTTATCTTAAATGGTTTTCATGATTCCTATTTTTATTGTGCATCTAGATGAACCAGATCTCAAAACCTTCTGATCTTTGTGACTTCTCTCCAAGGTTCTTTTCATCTTTAGAAACCAACCTCAAAAATTTGGTTGAGAAAATTCAAATCTAGGAAAAATACAAACCGCCATGTAAAAGGTTTCACCAGCTATTTTTTTCCTGAATTCGACCCTTTAGCTGGCGAAAAGGAAAGCTTTCAACAACTAACCAGCAGATTTCAAAACCAATAAGCTAGTGAAAACCTTAAACCCCTTTGGGAAAAATCAAATTTCTCCTCAATCAGAATAAACACCGAGAGATTGATGGATGAATCGAGGTTGACTGAGTAGCCGCAGCATGGAGGGATGATCCATATCGAGCCATTAAGCATGAAAAGGGAGTCTTTTTTCCTAATTAAGAAAATTAAAAGTACTCTACCTGCTCAAAGAAAGACCTTATTCTTCTATCAATCCCTACACTAACCAATAGAGGCAATTTGATCAAGTAAAATTGAATTTCCAATGTAGCCAAGAAAGTAATTGACTTGTTAATATCATGTTTGATCTTTTCCAAAAGATAAAAGAAACCATAGATTGTGGTAATGCAATTTGAAAAGATGACAAGACCAACCTTCATCTGTCATAAATATTTTTGGATTTATGTTGTTTATAGACTCTAAATAGTCAGCAAAATGGTCATCAAATTCACAAAGAAATACCTCTTTGGACTGTTGATCCAATTGTAAATTGAAAAAAAAGTTGAAGGTTGATTTTACTAATCTCACTATTGAATGCAAGTTGCTTGAGATCTGGACCCTTCTACCTATCATCTTCCTCTTCATGTCTACTACAAACCGCCTTTGTTCCAAGTAATCTGAAAAATGTGGGTTGTCTTCAACATATACCGCATATGCAATACTTTCACTTACTGATAGGTCAATCTGTTCATCACCTTTCAAGTCTTCTGTCTCAAGTATAATTTTGTCTGCAAATATGAAAGTTGAGGGCTGCTCATAGTATTTACCACAAATCTAAAATATGTTGATCTATTACTTTCTCCTGCTGATATATGCATTGGTTCTTCCACATCAATACATCCAAAAGACATGTTGATTTTGATCAATATTCAAACAACAGACACATTTGATATGACATTAGATATGTCACTATTATCCTTCAACACCTCTTGCCCTACATGGTAAATGTCTTCTTCAACAAATAAAGCTTTATGAAACTAAGAAAACTCTTCACAACATCCTTCAAAAAGATATTTAACTGGAAAATAATTTTTACAAAAGGAATTGAAGGCTAAATGGAAATATGTCAAAGAACTAACACTTGCATTAGAAAGAGACCAACACCATTCACGATCAATTCCCTCTAATGAAAAAACAAATAGCTTGATATGAACATCCTCATGAACAATTTCAAGTCGATGAATAAATCATGAAAATCCAACAGCAGTTCAACAAGCACTTCCCATTCTTCTCCTTGAAACCTGTGAAGACTATTTTCCCTTTCATCTCTACTAGGCACTAGAATAGGGAAACCAACAATCTTTGAAAACTCACAAAAGGCATACCTCTTAGCAAAGATCTATTTCATGTCATATCGGTGGATTCACCAACAGATTATGAACAATGGAATTTCACCTAATTTGTCCTATGGAGTCGCCGATAGGATGATTACAAGCAATCCAAATAATGTCCGTGACTTTGTTCATCAAAGCCGACTTTATCATCTCCCAAGGAAGCCGAGCTTCAATCTCCTCTCCCCAACAACAGCGCCAATTTGTTATCACTCCAAGAAACTCCTTAGGGTTGTAGGCTAAGAATGCTTCTTAACTTAAGAAATTTAATAATCAAAGCATGTGTGGAACAATGGGATAACTCAGAAGGCTAAGAAAAGGACAACTGGTTATGCATCTAAATAAACCAGCGCTTTGAGAGACCAGATATCAGTCACAGTAGATAATCAAGATGTGAAGAATAACATTCAAGATAACCAAGTACAATGATGCATGGTCATACAAGAAGGTAAAGAAAGATCTAATTCATATCCATGAGCTATATCAAAACATAATAGATCTGAATAACTAAACTAAACAAAATTAAATACAGAGAAGTGAAATATGTGAGCAAGATCGATATGCAACCAAAGGAGATTGTGATTCTTATAACAAAATAGAGTTAAAGTACATAGCCAAAAGTGTATCGATGATTGAACCCATAGTGCTCCAAATGTCTTGGCTTTATAGCCTTACAAGATGAAATCTAGATCCTTGAAAGTATTTGGATCGATGCCTAAAATAGTCAAATCAAAATAGATATAACAAGTGTAGGATGAGATCCTATAAAATGGATCTAGAATACTAAAATGGAAAATCAAAACAAAATAGGAAAGGTCCTATATAATGATCTCTAAGAGTAGTAGATTGTTGATGAAGTGCGATTTTAGCCTCCCAAGGTTGTTTGATTTGGTCCCCAAAGATAAAAATTTGAATTGGATGATGTGTCTTCAAACCTCTAATATTCTGCCTTTGAAAAAAATGTCAAATGTAGTTGAAAAACGCTTTGACCTTATTCCTCAAAACTAGTCTTTGAATCAAACTTGATAATTCAACAACTATCCATTTGAAGTGGTTTCAAACCATTCAAACTCAAAAATCCTGATCCGGGCAAAAATTCGGTTATTCTGACCATGATAGGATTTCACCAGCTAATTCGCCGAAAAATCCGCTCCTAAGCTGCTGAAAGACGACACTTTCAACAACTAACTAGCAAAATTCAAGACGAAGTTAATGGTGAAAGCCGGATTTTTAAAATCAAATTTCTACCA
The DNA here is from genome assembly GCA_010110895.2 of Picea sitchensis. Taxonomy (NCBI): domain Eukaryota; kingdom Viridiplantae; phylum Streptophyta; class Pinopsida; order Pinales; family Pinaceae; genus Picea; species Picea sitchensis. The sequence goes on along the minus strand of SNQJ01S0015302.1, from coordinate 20,146 downwards.
TGGAGAGTTCGTCTTACATGCTTGAATAGTCGATTCACATCCAAAAATCCCAGCTTCCAATGGTGCTTTCAAACCCTGCATTTGGATCTCGGGAAGCTAGTCAAATTTTCCCTACAATATTAGGCATCATTCTTTAAAAAATGCCAGTGCATTTTTTATCGCTAACAATTACCATAAACATTTTTTTATTGCATAGATAGTTCATACATATTCATTCTAACTAAATTATTTTTCAAAAAACAAATTACATATGAATAAATGTTATTTTCCACTGTACTATTTACTCTTTTTTAATAGACTCTTCCACACTAAAAATTGTTATTATAAAAAGTTATGATCTCCAATGATAAGCATTTTATTGGCCCTAAAATTTTATGGATGCAAATCTTCCTATTGTTATTTTTGTCATTATAAAACTTTTTATGGAGAAAGTACAATTTCATATCCCATTAAAAATTCAACTGGTTTGACATTTTTCATGATTTCACAATTGGAAATACTTAGTTTTAAGTGTAAAAACCTTTGTGAATCTTACCAATTATATAAAATGTCAACTATAAAATGTTTGGCGAAATGTTTCTAAAAACATGTTTTTTTTTTTGTTTGTTAGTTTGTCTGTGACATGTGGGACTAACCTGTGGCTAAGAAACAGTGACTCAGGGGCATCTAAGCCGTCAAAACCACCCGGGGATCGCACCTGGCCTGAGCCACACCAACCCTTAACATGGCTGGATTTTTTGTCCCCGTAGGTTTCGAACCGGTGACTTTAACATCACGGAGTGCCTTAACAGCACACTCTGTCACCGACTGTCCTACACCTTGAGGACCTAAAAACATGTTGTTACGACTTTATCATGAAAATAATTCTTAAAATTTTATATTAAACATGCAACAACATATAAATATTTTCAAATAACAATATAAAATTCCATTTCAATCAATCATTCCATGCAATCACAAATAATTTGAAAAAAAAACACATTACGCATCAAACTAACTTTTAGCCAACTAAAATTGTTCAAAGATTTGTTATAATTAACTTTCCATTTCCTCTGTCACAAGATGGATAAAAAATAATATAATTAGCAAAATAAAGATAACAAAAAGATACAACAACAGTATAAATGATGAAATAAAATATGTATATATCACTCTCCATTGTCATCACCCTGGTTATCTTCCTCGCTTGGCATGATAACATTGGTGTTCTCAAAAATATGTTTTGATCTAGGGTCGTGCTTTAATACGAACCACCAATCCCTATCCGACACATCTAGGTTAAAAAACACTTGGTTGCAGTGTTTGGGGAAAACATAAGGCTCCTTAGCTTCATCCCACATCTTTATAGAGTTGATACATATCAACCCACTATCACGATCTTCCTTTACATTATTCCGATCAAAGGTGTCCCACCACTTGCACCTAAAAATAACAAATTGGAAAGAAGAGAAGTCAACTTGAATGATCTCTTGTATCTTTCCAACGTAACCTAACTTCCCTCGTATTAGGTTTTGATCGCGGTGGCTAGCATGACTAGATTGGTGAAACTTGACTTCCACTCCATAGTCTTGTGTCATGTTTCCAACATCGGCATCCTTTGTGCGAAAATTATGTCCATATGCCCACATATATGGGAACAAATGCACCTATAAAAAAGTGAAAAAATCACAGTGTCATGTGTCTATAAATAACCCGACCAATAAAATATAAAATATAGATGTTAAAATTCAAAGGTGCATAATGAAGTTAAAAATGTACACAAAGAGATTATTACTTAGTTGCTGCACCCAATCCCTATGTTTAGTGCATCCTCTTCAGCACGCGGATAACGATCAAATGCACCATATTTCTCTCTAACTTGGTCAACAACCTAATTGTTGGGGCATATCATTGGCATATTTTATTTTAAATGATCAGGATAATGCATGCTTCTACCATTCAACCGTCTAAATTGTTTCATGTCACTGTCCCATTTCCTCCTCTTATGTTCATACAGTGTGACCCATAGCTGTGTTGCCTCCGAATTGTAAAGAATGAATTTATTGATGGCATCAATTTCTGAATTCGTTGATGTATATATTCATGAAATCAAACTGACATATAGTACACATGAGATCAAATTATACATTATGAAGTTCAGTGTGAATAGCTACTGTGTATAAATTTGACAAACGATAAGTCACTTACTCTTTATCAAGTTTCTTTTACCATTCATTTGGAGAAGATCCCCTTCTATTTTGTCTTCATCCCTTTCGTCGTCCCAAATCACCGCACATGGTGTGTTTTCGATCTTCTTGATGTACTCACTGGCATAATAGAAAGACTCATATGATATGTACCCCTCTATCATAGACCCCTCGAGTTCTTCCCTTTGTCGAACAAATCCTTTCAATTTCTTCATGTACCTCTCTAAGAAGAACATCCAACAACATGAGACCACTCCGACTAATTCAACCTCATCTACTAGGTGAATTAGAAGATGAACCTGCAAGTCCATGAAACTCGTCGGCAGTTCCTTCTCAAACATACAAACAATCTCAGTTGTCTCTTAATGCCACCATGGAATGCTAGACATATGAATCTCCTTTGATGTGATCCAACATACAAATGCAGATAATTTAGATATGGCATGTCGTAGGTCCCGGGGGAAGTCATGGTTTACACATCCACACACGAGCAGAGGATAGTGACACTACAAAATAAACACATACAAAATTAATTTTGTTTTATCCCATAACATAAAAATTAAAACAAATAATAAAATCATTTTTTTGACATACGTACTCTTAGAAGGCTCAAATGGTCATGTGATTTCAACTCCGACAAATGGTTTTGCACAGTGAAGTTGTGTCGTACTGAAGACCCATATAAATAAGGCACCTCCACACCAAATATAACGTCCTTTTCCAAAGAAAGATCATCTTTCTTCAAAATCCATGGGACATCACCTTCTTTGAAAGACCAAGAGGGACCAGCCTCTCCTCTACTTTTTTGTCTTGGTCAATGTTTCTTTTGAGTTTTTGAAGGAATACGATCTCTCCTAACAACCAATGTGTCACTTTATTTTGATGATATGTGCCTCCATAAAGAAGATGAAACATTTTTAAATATATCCAAGAGATCTAGTAAGTGGGAAATCTTAAGATGATCCCAATATGGGAGCTCATAAAAGACAGATTTCCTTTTCATCCCAATGGGAAATTTCTCAACATAGGTGTCGAAGAATTCTAGATCATCGAACATGGGCTCCCCATTTGAATCGAACATTTATATAATCTCCTTCTCCTTCTCTCTCTCTCATATGATCTAAGCCATTTTGTTGGTATCATTATTGCAGGCCTTTGGGTTCTCTCTGGTTTACCATTGAAAGCAAATGTTTCTCTTCTGTAAGGGTGTTGTTCTGAGAGGAATACCCTGTAGCAGTTGTACACTAGATTATGTAGGTGTTTGGACCACCTAGCCTTCATAGAAGGTCCACAACATTTGCATCCATGATACCCTTTTGTTACAAGACCTGCGAAATTATTAATGTATACAGAGCATGTTAGCATTGAATATCATAACAATCGCAGCGAATTAAATATGCCAAAAACTATTGTTGCGTATATAAACAAATCAATAAACATGTAATTTACCAGAGCAAACTCCTAAGTTTGGATAATCATGTGTGGTGTAAGCACATATGCCATACAATATAAAACTCCTCTTTGTTGTGATGGGTCTTGATACATCATATACATGTATCCCTTCCCATAATTCCTTTAGTTCATCTACCAATAGTTGTAGGTAGACATCCATATTTTTCACGTGTCTTCTACTAGGAACTATAAGAGCCAACATAAGATGTTCATTCTTCACAGAGAACCATGGGGGGATATTGTTATTGATCACTACTACGTGCCAAACACAATAGTTGGTATTTTGGAGGGAATATGGGTTGACGCCATCCATGGCTATGTTGAGTCGTAGACTTCATACTTCATCCTTGAATTTTTCGGGCCACGTATCATCTATATGCTTCGTGGTTATTGAATCTGTTAGGATTCACATAACTCCCAACTTACTTATGTGTGAGGCATGACATCCCTGCAACATAGTAATTCTTTGCAACGAAAGAGCCTTTGAATCCTTGGTATTATAGGCATGTGCCTCAATATCTTGTGAGGAGTACCATGTGATTTTCCCTTTTTATTTGATTTATGGTACCTGTCATGCCCACATTTAGGATATATCTCTTTGTCTGCATATTCCCCTCTATATAGAATACAATCATTCAGACATGCATGATATGATATGTACTCAATACCCAATATTCTCAACATCTGCTTTGTCTCTTCGCAGCTACCGGGCAAGACATTATCACTCGAAAGAACCTTATCTTTAAATAATCTGTAGTTAGTGGGCAATAGAAATGTACAATGTCATTTAATGTTCATAAAATTGATCGTTTTTAATATTGATTGCATGAAAAGATTTCTCAAAATATAAGGGACTTGATGGTCAGTTGACTCAATATTTTTGAGAAACATGCTTTTGACATGCCAAACTTTGCTTTCAAGTTGTACAGTAACATTGTTGTCCCTAGCTGGGTAGACTTTGACGGGCTAGGTCCAAAGAGAGGGGTGGTGGAAGCAGATTTCAGCCTTTCAAAAAAGGTATCGGTGATATGTGCAGCATCCCCTAGCTCATCATTCTGGAATGAATCTAACAACGTTGTCTCCATCGCAATAGTATCTTGTAAATAATCATCCATACCAACCTCTATTTGATTGACTCCATTTCCAACTTGTGAAGAACTATTATTGTTGTATTCATTCCTAATTAGTGAATCTAGATGTAGTGGGAATTGAATAGGTGGTTGATTCAACCATTCTTGGTATGCTTCCTCCCCAAGTTGTGCTCTTATTGGAGCCTTCTCTCAATTTGACATTGTAGTGGTGTGCAACGGAAGATGATAGGTAGGTCACTCATCATCAGAATCATAATTTCAAAAATATTGAACATTAGTAAATTGATGATATTAATAAGCACAATGTAATTGTTTTGTTCAATTTACATTATACCAAACAATTATTATCATCGTTGACCCAAGATTGTGGCTGGAAGATGGCATGTTACAATTGGCAGGGTAAAGCAACTGTCCATTTTCATCTACCAACTACTTGTGGTATGTTTCTCCTTATAAGAGCTTCCGACATTTTTTAACTAATGGAATATTTTCTGCATTTGAACTTGATTTTGAATCAGGATCCTTCAAATTTGGATACATTTTTATTCAAATTGACATAGATAAAAAAATAAATTCAATTACATAATCGAAATATAAATCAAATATGAACTTACTGGAGATAGAAAGGGATAACTCTGCGATGGACTTTGATCAATATCGAATGGGATGGAATTTGAAGAATTGGTCATTTGATATTATAATTTTTTCTCCCTGCATTTGAGCAAAATCAACAATAAATTTTTAATAATAAGGCAACTTTAAGAGGAAAATGTATACTATGAAGTATTGCAAGTCATGTTAATGCATCCTAAGAGATAATTTAAGATGAATATACTATTTTATGTGCAAATAAAAATTCAGATAACTTTTAAAGCATAACGGTGTGCTCAATTAAACCAAACACATCGGTACGCATATAACAATATAAAGCATCGGGGCGTTTAATTAATAACTGCACCGGTGATCAAGATTTCAAATAAAAAAAAGAATTATATGATACTGGTGCTCCAAAAATATTTAGCGCACCGATGCGTTTCATAAATGAATGCATGGGTGCGTTATATTAATAAATGCACCGGTGTTTCGAAAAACTTATAAAAAAAAACGCGACTTTGTTTTTTTACAATTGGAAAATTAGCGGGAATTTATCTTTTCAAAATCTAATTTCATAAAGTCCTTTGAATACTAAGAAACTATTCACTATTTCATTATTTTTCCAAAATTTACAGGGGAGAGATTTGCAAGAGAGACATACCAGGGAGCATTGTGGAGCAGCAGAATACTTTGAGACAATAGAATTATTCAGAAGATCAGAATTTGAAGGATATGGTGATTCATTCAAAACCTTTTTCATAACGTCTTTTAAATAGTATTAAGCTATTCACTATTTCATTATTTTGTCAAAATTTACAGGGGAGAGATTTGCAAGAGAGACATATCGGGGAGCACTGTGGAGCAATAAAATAATTTGAAACAACAGAATTATTCAGAGGACCATAATTTGAAGGGTATGGTGATTCACTCAAAACCCTTTTGGAGCAACAAAATTATACAGAAAAAATAAAATGAAATAAATAAAATAAAAATAAAAAAAATCATACTTACCTTAAACCCTCTTCTTGCTTGTGTGACTGCAAAATTTCACCTTGGGGTTTAACTGCCTCTATCACTTCACAATTAGGGATTTTCATTTTAGGCATTTTAGATTTAATGGGTTTGTGTTTCTATATATAAGGTGTTTGGCCTGTGATGCAAAGGGGTCACTTATTGCATCGGATCCAAATCCTCTTGGCCTTGTCATGTCTAAAAAAATGGTTGTTGGTTATTGGTGCGCCTATTTGACTATAACGCACCAGTGTGCTTAATGATAAAGCACACCGGAAATGTTGTAACATAATTTTTAAAAATCTTCGTTCATTAGTGTGTAAAT
>SNQJ01S0015301.1:81249-97643 GCA_010110895.2 Picea sitchensis | reverse complement strand
ATGATAAGGGTTTGAACAACAGTGTTGAGTTGACATTAGCCAACTTGGATCTTAATGAACTAGTGTTAGAGCCAGTCACTTTTGATGATGGTGATCCTCTTGAGGGGTCATCCTCCAGAGTCCACATCAACAAATGCACGAATTGCATTGGATATAGGGGAGGAGGAGGAGGATGGAGGAGAGAGGGGTGGTAGTGATGCCAATCTTGATGATTATGACATGGAGGACTACTGACAGTTACGACTCATGAGCTATGAGATTCTTCCATCTACGGTTCTAGTATCTAGATTCTACCCTATGGCTATTTTGTATTTTTCATTGGCATTCCCACCTATAGTATCAGTGACTCTAACTTAGTATGTTATTTGATGTTGTAGAGGCCATTTAGAGACTCCTTGATTATGTATTTATGTTCCGATCTCTAGATATGTATTGCACTTGGTGTCGTTTTGATATATTCATGAGCATACTTTGGATATGTTGTCTCTAATTGTCTGTAATGCTTTGGAAACATGATTTAAAATCTTAAAAATATATTTGTTCTGTTAAAATTTAAATATTTTATGTATTTTTTAAAAAATCGGTTCATTGAAACCGGTTTGACCGGTTCATTACCGGTTCCGGTTCCGGTTTAGGTTGGATCCTCGACCGGTTCCGGTACCGGTTTTGGTTTTTAAAACTATGGTTAGAACACAACCTTCTAACATCAAACAAAGAATTTCATCTAACAACATGCTTGTTTTATTGAAGGAAAGCCAACTAACCTATGTTCTAACCTATTTACCTAACACATTTAACCCAGATTAGATTGTTGGGCTAAAAATTACTCTATCCTAGGGCTATTTGACCAAGATTAAATAGTTTGGTCAAATTTATTCACTACTTAGCCTATCTACTTGGATAAGATTAAACAGTTTAGCCAATCTTTATTCACTAATCCTATCAACATAAATTCAAAAAGACTAAACCATGATTAAACTGTATGGATCAAGTCATTATTATTGCATGGGGCCTTATCCTTTTTTCTTTTATGCCCTCTTTTCTTTCTTTCTTTTTCTTTCATTTTCTTTTCTTTTTCTTTTCTTTCTTTTTTCTTTTTCTTTTCTTTCTTTTTCTTTTTTTCAGGAAACAATTTGCAAAAATGAAATATTATTTAGAACCAAATCACACCAAGAGTGAAAATTTTCTAGTCACCAGTTGATCCTATGAGTCATAGGGTTATAACACATCCGACACATCAATAACAAGCACATCCATTTTGAATGCAAAATATGGGCTGAAAGCTAGCTTGATTGGCAAATCTATGATAATTCCATGAGTCTCGATTTCTACGGAATCCATGGCACACACATTATGATAAGGCCTTGTAACTTTAAGGCCCAATCTTTGCATAATTCCCTCAGTGATGATATTAGATGAAGCACTAGAATCATACATGCAATTATGCAACCACTGATCATTTATTTCTAAGGACACAAAGAAGGGAGGATTTTGTTCTTTGGTTCTATCTCTGCTGGTCAAAACCATTGGAGAATCTTCATGATGTTCCTTTACCTTTTCTTGATTTTTTACAACCTCTTTATTATTTGGAACATTTATTGCTTGAAGAAATTTCTCTTTCTGTGAAGGTATCTACAAAAGATCCGACACTGGAACCAAGACTTTTGTATTTGAAATCCAATTACCTAAATCAACAGTTAGATCAGTAATTGGAGTATTTGAAGGAGTAGTTACCTTGGGAAAGTTAGCTTGAGACTTGTTTGTTCCATCTTTCCCTTTCCTTTGGTGGACTATCCCTTTATGCCTGGCCATTTCCAAAATCTGCTCATTTGTGGGCTTATGGCCATATAACTTAGTAACATTGTCAAACTCTTCGATCACTTCATGAGCTTGCTCACTTCTTTCTTGCATTTGAAACCAATAGTCCATTGATAAGGGGTGAGCTTCAACAAAGTTTTTTATGTGATTAGAGTTTCTCGATTGTCCCACAAAATTGTTTGTTGAAAGACGACCATGTTCATTTATTTGACGAAAGACTGGGTAGGTAGATTCTTCGTGAAAATCTTCACAAGCTCTACAAAAGGGTAGTATTTCCTCATTTACCACATTATTGGATTCCAACTGATTAGGAGGCCTTTGATCTTGAGGACCTTTCTTTTGCCACCTATCATTATTAGATCTGGGTTGGAACCTATTATTTTGGGATTGAGACTTTTCCATAGCTATCGACCTATTTTGCAAAGTGTTATTCCCCAGTTTAGGGTAACTAAGGAGATCATGTCTCGAGGCCCACAGGTCCTGGACATGGAGTACCGAGAGTCGGATCGACTTGAGCATGGCCCTGGAGGGCCCATCTTTTCATTCTTCAGCACCTCCACTTTGTTAGTGAAGTAGCGGCCAACATTGCATCACCTGGCTGAGTCCACGTAGAAGAAATGGATCTTGCTCCTTGAGGTAATGAGTTCGAGTATCATGTGGTGTGTGTTAGTCGATATTCAAAACCTTTGAATATGTGCAATCAATTCTTTTGTTAGTCTGATATTCAAAACCTTTGAATATGTGCAATCAATTCTTTTTGCTTCTAACATGTGCTTGGATCTTATACCTATGCACTTGACCATATCTGGGGGAATGACGGGATGCCCTAGTAAGCTGGTGCCCATAGGTTTTGAGTTGCCACTGGGGGGATTCATGAGAAGCCATCATCCGCTCCCACCATACTTACTACTTTCCATCTTTCTCCCGCTCATCCATCCCATTACACTGGTCCAAGCATTGGGTTGGCCAAATATTTAAGGGTTGTACCTTACCTTGGGGGAAGAAGGGGCTAAAGGCCCAGAGGGTAAAAGTAGCTGGCAGAAGATAGAAGCCAAAGAATGAAACCTTGAGATGCTTTGCCCAGGAATCCCCAAGAAAGCAGTAAAAAACTTCTCAGCAAGAAACAAAGGGACCTGTTGTCGCCTTATACACACCTGGGGAAACGTGGAAGAAACCTTCAATCCACTTGGTGTGTCCTTGGGGGCAAGTTTCGAGTCAAGGTGTTGTCACATGATCCTCAACTCCTCCGTCTAGGCCAACTCCTAGCGAAGCCAAGGGGGGGTAGTCCCTATGAAAATAATCTAAGGCTCGTTTAAACTAAGAAAACAAAAAGAACTACTTCTAGGAGTTTATTGCTTTAATAAAACAAATACATTCAACACTTAACATTCATCATCATTTGAGATAATCAATAAACCACGTGTCCATCAGCATGCATATATTGAAAATGATACAAGATCTACAAAACTTTAACGAAATTTATTAGACAATTGCATGAATGAAGTAAAATTGCTCACATAAAGATAACCAGTTGTACCGGTGCCTTAAAAGGAGTCGTGGACAATTGTTGATCGAGTGTTTTATTAAGGTAAATTAAAGTTGAGTTAATAAGAGAAAATGTGGCCTCTTTAGAGGCTAGCTCTTTGTTTGGAAACTTGCAGAGAACTTACCAAAACCCAAGAGGTCTCACCATTAAACTCACTAAGGGTGCTGGATGTCCAAAACGGGTGGGAAAACCAGGTCCCGAGTGGCCCCGCCTTACTTCACAGGTCACACTTAGGCGTTTTCCCACGCATTGAGCTAACAACTTCAGAGATTTCCCTAATTAGACTACAAACAAGGTTTATTGACTTTGCAATACTTGAAAGAGATAAACTTTGTACCCTGCTTTGTAACTGAAAAGAGAAATTGCAAGATACTTGGAAATTGAAAGATTGCAAGGCCTATTGTTGATAGTAAACAAAGAACTCTAAACTAAACATGCATAAAGATTGAAAGTTCCTTTTAAAACATGAATGTGAAATGTGAGTGTTTATGTGTGTTAGATTTGCTTAACTTGTATGTGTGTTTGTGATCAAAAGATTAAACATGCACAACACAAAAGATTAACTTGTATGTGTGTTTATGTGTGTTAGAAAGCCAAACTACAACACACAAATCACCCTAATGAGGATAGAGAAACTGGGCACAAAAGGGCCCGTTTTTATTGCACCTATTACAATGAGAACTGAGTTCTCTTTGTGCTTAACTTTAGAAACTTTGATCCTTTTAAGTTTTGGATCTTTATGAATTACAAGAAAACAAGAGAAAAATTTCTTTGTTGAAGTAGAAAGCCCCCCGAGTGCTCCGAAAGCCTTGATTTCGCCAAAATCAACGGAATTTCCCCTTGTTTTTTTATGGACCTGCTAAAAAACAAGAAGCAAAATTAGTTAGAAGATGATAGAAATCAATTTAAAAGACTAATTCGAACTTGGAAAATTTACTCAAAATTTTACGAAATTTCTCGAAGGCAAAGAGACAATTTTTGAGTCTTTTTCGACACTTTGCATGAACCTAACCTAGGCTCTTCTAGTTGTTTCTATTTGCTGTCCTAAAACAGCAAGCATAGGACAACTAGCTAGCTTGATTTTAAATGCGGAATAAAACAATTAACTAGTCTAAGATCTAGATGAAAATAGTCTAGAAATTGCAAGAAAATAGCCTAGATCTACTCCTTTAGTTAGAAAGAATTGCAATTAGATCTAGAAACTTGAAGCATGCAGCATTAGATTATCAAATTAAACTTTTAAAGCAGATCTAAACAGCGTGCAACCAAAGAACTAGAAAGAGAGAAGAAATTTTTATCAATTTTCTAGAGTTTTGCTTGAGCATGGAACACTTGGGCTATGGGGTCCCTTTGATGTGAGGAAGAAATTTTTATCAATTTTCTAGAGTTTTGCTTGAGCATGGAACACTTGGGCTATGGGGTCCTTTGCCTCTCCAAGGACTGGATCCTGCATGCAACACAAATACCTGCAAATACCTGTATACTTGGTGTTTTTACACAGAAAACCTCAATAGCACATTAGTTTGAACAGAAACAAAACATGCAATGAAGTATTCAAAATAGATAAACAAGTGAATTAAGCAGTAAACAAACTAAATAACTCACTCAAATTAGATAATAGTATCCCTATGATCAGCCAAGTAAACAATAGACAAATGTAAAATAACAATGTAACATCACCTCATATAAGTCCAACATTCATCCACATATTAGCACCACACACCATAGATGAGCTCCAATGTTTTTTATTATTCCAATAGCATGAGAAAATTAGAACAATAATACAAGCTTGCCCAAAACCGAACTAGTGAATGAGAGGGGTCGACCTTGCTTATATAGCAAAGAGGGTGACAACTCAAAAGAGGGATGTGCATAGGGTTTAGGAGATGCGTGAGAGTTGAAGGGGAGTGGCACATGAGTAAAGGGGGAGATGCGTGGGAGATGAGTGGAGTGAAGTGAGGTGGAAGGGTAGTGGACTAGGGTGAAAGGGGAGTGATGGAGATGGAAGTGGAGTGGTGAGGGAGTGAACTCGAGCGAGTGGGAGTGTGAGGGCGAGTTGCAAGCTTTCGGATGTGCGCCCCTCTTTAGGAATGCGCCAAATAAGCTAGTGGGGTCGAGTCCCTTCATTGGGATCTCTTCCACGTCCATGTCACCCTTAGTGAAGTCGCCTTACACTTTACTTAAGTCGCCTAGGCCTCTAGTCAGCCAGGGACACAAGAAAAACATGTTCCCTAGTTCTCCTAAAAAATAGGAAATTAATTAAATTACCCCTTTTCCGTAATTTTCGAGTAAATTTCATTTTTTAGTGATAATAATCACTTTTTTTGTCTTGAAAGAAGGGAAATAGGGGTTTACATGATACTCTGGACTGGAAAACGACCATAATTATGGCATTTGATAATGTTTGATGCCATATTTTTACAATTTATTGACTTAGAATTAAAAAATTCCTTGTTGCGAGAATTTAATTAATTCACTGAAACATAAAAAAAACCTATCAATCCTAGACACAATTTCCATATAACTCAATTAAGATGACTTAGTATGAGCTCATATACATTTAGACACTAGGCATTGGTTTTCCATGCCAAGGCCTAACCACCAGCACATACTCTAGCTCTGGAGTCAGTCTTCTGAGTGAAAAAACTTAGAAATTATTTAATCGCCCACAAAGGTAGGCAGAAAAATAATTAACAAGTGAAAAAAAACACTCTAGAGTACATGCTCGTACCTATGTCTTAGGTGGCCAATAGCCTTTTACAATATCTCATACTCATGTCATTTATTACAATGGTGGAAATGCGGAAAAAAGTGGCCTTTTGAAAGACTGGATGAACTCTGAACTCTGTCATATGAGCACTGACTGCTCATTCTTTGGCGGCTCTTCAAGAAATCCAACTTGTGCAAACTGTTGGATAACATTGGCTCCATATGGGGACATGTGGTTGATCTTTACATCTGTAGGAGACCATGCGAGAATCCAGAATTACGCTACCTGCATCATGGACGCCTCGTCAACAATCATATCCATATAAAACCAAAATTAAACATAATTTGCAATGAGAGTATACAACCAAAATTAAACATAATTTGCAATGAGAGTATACAAGTACATATAATACAACAAAGCATTTAATATACATGTGCATATAGTACAAAAAATAGTAAATAATGTAGAGAAAAGATGAAGCATAATGTACAAAAGATAAGGGTTAGAGAGTATGATACAGTAGATGCCCCCATGGGCATCAGATGACCTCTGTGAAGAAAAGCTTGAGGAGTTGGCCGTTGACAGGAAGGGCCAACTTCTCACCATCCAACCTGTTGAGATAAAATGAATTCTTGCCAGCTGTACCCTGTATGATGTATGGACCTGTCCATACACTGTCAAACTTTCCATGATTTCGTGGCTTTTCCCTTCTTTTATCCCAAAGAAGGATTGTGTTCCCTTCCTGAAAAACACTCTGCCGTGAAGATTTATCAAAAGTCTTCTTTACCTTGTCCTGATACTTTATACTCTGATCCAGTGCTTTCCTTCTAATCTCATCTAACTCAACCAACTGATCAATTCTGCTCTGTTGGAAGTCCTCGTCCAGACCATACTTCTGAACCAACTGATACACTGGAAGCTTTAAGTGAACTGGTAAAGTAGCATCGAGCCCGTAGACAAGCTCAAAAGGACTCTTACCTGTGGAACTCTTTTTGGTTATTCTGTCCGCCCATAATGCAAACTTAATCTTGTTGTCCCATGACCTCTTATTATCCCCCACTGTTTTCTTAAGAATATTTATTAAGTTCTTATTGCTGGATTCAACAAGACCATTACCTTGGGGATAATAGTTTGAAGAGTGGGACAACACAATGCCATACTTAAAACAGAAAGAAGATAACTCTGTAGAATTGAAGGCCTTGGCATTATCGGTTGTAATCTTGGCGGGCACACCGAATCGAGTGATTATCCTATCTTCAAGGAAATCCATGACCACTTTGTTCGTTGCTGACTTAGTGGGTATTGCTTCTATCCACTTAGTAAAATAGTCAGTTGCTGTAATTATCCAAGTATAACCATTACTTGAATTATCCTTAAACTGACCTATGAAATCAAGCCCCCACTGCTGAAAAGGAGCTTCGACAACCACAGGCTGAAGAGGCAAGGCTGCTAGCTTTTGCTTCCCTATAAATAACTGACACTGCTGACAACCCCCATCCATTTTATGCACATGTGAGAAAATGGTCGACCAATAGTAACCTGCTCTGAGGATTTTGTGAGTAGTAGTTTTAGCCGCAAAGTGTCCCACAAAACCCTGAATGGAAGTCAACCAAAAGTTTGTTGGACTCTAGCTCATTTACACACCTAAGTATCACTCCATCAGGGTTTTTCCACCCCAAGCCATCTTGAATGATACAATACTTTGCCACTTTCAACCTCAAAGTCCTCCTCTTATGACCAATCAAATGACTTGGGCAAGTGAGGTTTGAAAGAAAGTAGATGATATTTGAATACCATTGGTGTTGTTCTAATTTCTGAAGCTCTGGTGACAAGGTTGGCCTAGTTTGATTGTTTTGACATACTAAATCCAACACTTGTTCATTTCCTTTTGTGAGCATTTGAGCTAACCCTTGACCTTTAATCAACTTAGTGGGTTTAATCTCTAAGTCTTATTCTTGAATCTTGGAGACCCACTTTCCTCTGTCTCCCAAACAATCTTGTTGCCCAAGGATATCCTTTACTTCTGAGTGAGGGACATACCCCACAACCTTTGGGTATCCTATGTAGACTTGGAAATGCTTGAGAGATTTAACTAAGGCATAAGCTTGCTTTTCCATACTAGTATAGTTAAGCTCAGAATTTTGTAATGCCTTACTCATAAAAGCAATGGGTTGCTCCTGATCCTCTTCATTTTTCTGGAGCAATACCCCTGCAATAGTGTCTTCTGAAGCAAATGAAAAGATTTGAAAATCTTTTGAGTAATTAGTACTGATTAGCACAGAAGATTTGCCAATTTCATCCTTAATACTTTTGAAATCATTCCTTCCTTCTTTTGTCCACTCATATTTAACATCATTTTTCAATAACTTAAGGAGTGGTTTCATCATCTCAGCTAAGTTTGGTATGAACCGTCTGACAAAGTTTATCTGTCCAAGAAAAGACTGAAGGGCTTTCTTGGTTGGGGGCAAAGAAAATTTTTTTATGGCTTCGACCCTTTCAGGATACATCTTTACCCCGTCTTCTGCTATAATGTGACCTAGCAACTTGCCTTCGTCAACACCCAAAATGGACTTAGCTGGATTCAAGGAGATGCCATACTTTCGACATCTTTCAAAAATCTGCCTAAGATGACTTATGTGATCTGACCTTTCTTTAGAAAAAAACGTTAAGTCATCTTGGTAGATTTCAATGATTTTTCCCATTAATTCATGGAAGGCAAAATCCACGGCCCTCTGAAAAGTGGCACCTGCATTAAGTAAGCCAAAAGGCATCCTTAGGTATTCAAAAGTGCCCCAAGGTGTGGTGAAGGTAGTTTTGTTTTGATCTTCCTTCCTCACCAAAACTTGGTTATAGCCTGAGAAGCCATCCAACATGGACATAATCTTGGAACCAGTTACCCTTTGAAGTAGGGTCTCCATGTTGGGTAGGGGATAGTTGTCTTTAATGCATGCAAGATTTAAGTTTCTGAAATCAATGCATAATCTTATCCCCCCATTCTTTTTTCTGACAATAACTAAGTTGGAGCACCATGATGAATGTCTTGTTGGAGCAATGATGTCAGCATCAAACATTGTCTTAAGCTCGGCTTGAACTAAAGGTGCTAACTTAGGATTTATTCACCTAAGTTTTTGTCTGAAAGGTTTTGTATCATCCTTGAGGGGGATAGTATGTTGAAACACATCCTCTTTGTATGCTTTGAGCTCATCATATGTGAAAGCAAAGACATCCCTATACTCTTGGACTAAGCTGATCAATTGCTTTCTTTCTTTTTTTGAGGTTCCTTTTCCAATTTTTATAAACCTTGGGACTTCTTCTGTCCCAATGTTGATTTCAATATAACTGCCAGGCTTTATTGTTTCTTTTTTCTTTTTGTACATATCATGCCTGTCAAAAATATTTTCTAAGGCAACTATTCCTTTGGGAACTGGATTTTTAATTGGATTATCCTCCTCAACATATTCTTTACCCTCCTCTTTATAACTGACATTGAAACTTGAGAATTCTTTGGTATTATGGATGAACCTTAGAACTTGTTCATCATCTTTGAAGACTTGCCAATGATCAATATTATCTAGGACAAATGGCCTAAAGATTATCTCCAATTTTCCTTCTCCTTTCATTAGATCTTCTGAGGGCTGGAGGGTAGAAGTTGCTACAGCTAGACTATCAACCAAGTTGTTTTGATCCCTAGGGATAGCAATGAGATCCATAGCATCAAAGAACTCTATGACATCCCATTTAGCATTTCTGTATCTTAACCTCTCACTTTTGCATGCATACTTATTTTTTACTTGGAGAATTACTAAGTTTGAGTCACCTTTTATATTTAGAATCTTGATACCCATGTCCTTAGCAATTTCCAAGCCTAGCAAAAGTGCCTCATACTCGGCCACATTATTTGTTGCATCAAATTCAAGTCTGAATGCAAAATTGTAGGTTTTCCCAGTTGGAGATTTTAAAACAATTCCTGCCCCTTTGCCTGACCTTCAGTGGGCTCCATCAAAATTCATCTTCTAAGCGTTATTACTTGCTTTTTCATCTTTGAATTTCTCTTGAGCTGGTGCTAGGAAGTTAGAACATATGGAAAAGTTTCCCATGTCAGACACTTGGCATAAAAATTCATTGAATTGCTCTTTAGGATCTTCTATGTGATATTTCCTTTCTGTTTCCCTAAAGAGTCTGAAATTCTCAGTTGAGGGAGGAGGGTATGGAATAGTTGCAAATGTCAAATCCATATTCAAGCAGCCACCCATATGAGGTCTCCATTTCCTAGATAGAAGCATCCCCCATGCATCTGGCACATCTATAACAAGAACATCCATCTTGAATGCAAAGTCAGGACGGAAGGCTAGCTTGACTGGGAGGTCTATGATTATTCTGTGTGTTTCAATTTCTCTAGAGTCCATGGCACACACATTTTGATAAGGCCTTGTGGTTTTAAGGCCTAACCTTTGCATAATCCGTTTGGTGATGATGTTTGATGAAGCCCCTGAATCATACATGCAGTTATGTAGCCATTGATCATTTATTTATAATGATACAAAGAAAGGAGGATTTTCTTCCTTAGTCCTATCTCTGCTAGTTAAGACCACTTGAGGATCTTCATGTTGTTCCTTAACCTTTTCTTGATCTTTTGGAACAACTTTATTACTTGGAAGATTTATAGCTTGTAGAAGCTTTTCTTTCTGTGAGGGAATTTTCAAGAGATCTGACACTGAATCCAAGACCTTTGCATTTGATATCCAACTACCTAAATCAACATTTAGATTAGTAATTGGAGTGTTTGTAGGAGTAGTTACCTTTGGAAAGTTAGGTTGAGAGTTGCTTGTTCCTTCTTTCCCCATCCTCTGGTAGACTATCCCTCTGTGGCTTGCCATCTCTAAGATTTTCTCATATGTAGGTTTGTGACCATAACTTAGTCACATTGTCATATTCTTCAACCACTTGATTACTTTGCTCATTTATTTCTTGCATTTGAAGCCAATAATCCATAGATAAAGGGTGAGTTTCACCAAAGTTATTGATGTGGTTGGAGTTTCTGGGATGACCTACAAAGTTGTTTGCTGGAGGAAGGCCCTGTTCATTTATCTGGAAAAATACTGGATAGGTAGATTCTTCGTGAAAGTCTTCACAAGCTCTACAAAAAGGTGGTGCTTCTTCATTAACCACATTATTTGACTGTAGTTGATTAGGGGACCTTTGGTCTTGAGGAGGACCTTTTCTTTGCCACCTATCATTATTTGGTCTGGGTTGAAATCTATTGTTTTGAGACCTTTCCATAGCTATCAGCCTATTTTGCATGGCACTAAATTGAGTAGCATGGGTAGCTTCCATTCTTTTGACCATCTCAATAACGACCTTTAGGGGGTCGAAATTAGGTTCTTTATTTTCAGGAGCTGCAACCGCAGCCTTGTCCTTTGCCTTTGTTTGCCTAGAAGAACTACCTCTACTGAAACCTGTAAGGTTGGATTTTCCTGAAGCCTGCATGCTTTTATTAATTTTCACTGCTATATCTTGAGCTGCCTTGAGGTTGGGGGGTTCCTTATCTCTAAGCTAGTATCGCATTTCCCCACCAAAAGCCTCGACATAGTAGATTAAAATAGCATCATTTGGAGGCTTGATATCTGTGTGCATGCTGGAGACAAGTTCATTAAATTTCTTGTTAAACTCATTCATTGTCTCATTCTCGTTCTTTTTTATTGAGTTAAGGGCTGCCAACAACTGACGGTGATCTTTCTTTTCCCCCCATTTTTCTGTGAAGGCATCTAAAAGGTCTTTGAGCATTTTGAAGGAGTTGTCAGGCATATCCTCGTACCAATCTAAGGTATCTTCTTTTAAGGAGAGGACAAAAAGTTTCATCTTAACATCCTCATAGTCATATGCTGCACACCATTTGTTAGTACATCTCATGGAAGACTTGAGATGCATTTTTGAAGACACAACATTATTTCCTTGGAAACTAGGCAACTTTTCAGTATCTTTTTCTGGGAGAGCATGTGGGTAGTTATTTATTGCAGTGAAGTCACATTTATCATATATAGCCATTTCTAAAACATTACTTTTATTAGCAAAGAGCAGGCGAATATCAGAAATGGACTTGGTCCCTAAATGACTAAGGACTCTACGGTAAGAGGCTTTGGCTAATCTCCTTCGATAAACCTTTTCAAGTTCAGGAATGAAGTTAAGTAGGCCTTCTGAGTTCCTCCTTGTATAATACTTCCTCAAATTGGAATTAAGTGGAGTCGCCAGATGGTTGAGTCTATTTCTGATAAACTACAATTATGAAAAAAACTAAGTAAAAACAAAAAGGAAAAACAAGTCGTGTTCGGGAAATAGGAATGTTTATCTTCAGAAACGACGCCAAAAATGTTGCCGCCTTATATACACCTGGGGTAACGTGGAAAGAAATCTTCAATCCACTTGGTGTGTCCTTGGGGGCAAGTTTCGAGTCAAGGTTGTGTCACCTGTTCCTCAACTCCTCCGTCTAGGCCAACTCCTAGCGAAGCCAAGGGGGGTAGTCCCTATGAAAATAATCTAAGGCTCGTTTAAACTAAGAAAGAAAAAAAAAACTACTTCTAGGAGTTTATTGCTTTAATAAAACAAATACATTCAACACTTAACATTCATCATCATTTGAGATAATCAATAAACCACTTGTCCATAAGCATGCATATATTGAAAATGATACAAGATCTGCAAAACTTTAACGAAATTGATTAGACAATTGCATGAATGAAGTAAAATTGCTCACATAAAGATAACCAGCTGTACCAGTGCCTTAAAAGGAGTCCTGGACAATTGTTGATCGAGTGTTTTATTAAAGTAAATTAAAGTTGCGTTAATGTGAGAAAATGTGGCCTCTTTAGAGGCTAGCTCTTTGTTTGGAAACTTGCGGAGAACTTACCAAAACCCAAGAGGTCTCACCGGTAAGCTCACTAAGGGCGTTGGATGTCCAAAACGGGTGGAAAAACTAGGTCCCGAGAGGACCCGCCTTACTTCACAGGTCACCCTTAGGCGTTTTCTCGTGCATTGAGCTAACAACTTCAAAGATGTCCCTAATTAAAATACAAACAAGGTTTATTGACTTTGCAATACTTGAAAGAGATAAACTTTGTACCCTGCTTTGTAACTGAAAAGAGAAATTGCAAGATACTTGGAAATTGAAAGATTGCAAGGCTTATTGCTGATAGTAAACAAAGAACTCTAAACTAAACATGCATAAAGATTGAAAGTTCCTTTTAAAACATGCATGTGAAATGTGAGTGTTTATGTGTGTTAGATTTGCTTAACTTGTATGTGTGTTTGAGATCAAAAGATTAAACATGCACCAAGAGAAAGAAAGCCAAACCACAACACACAAATCCCCCTAATGGGGATGGAGAAACTGGGCACAAAAAGCCCCGTTTTTTTTGCACCTATTACAATGAGAACTGAGTTCTCTTTGAGCTTAACTTTAGAAAACAGGAGAAAAACTTCTTTGATGAAGTAGAAAGCCCCCCGGTGTTCCAAAAGCCTTGATTTTGCCAAAATTGACGAAATCTCCCCTTGTTTTTTTATGGACCTACTAAAAAACTCCAAGCAAAATTAGTTAGAAAATGATAGAAATCAATTTAAAAGACTAATTCGAACATGGAAAATTTACTCAAAATTTTACATAATTTCTCAAAGGCAAAGAGACAATTTTTGAAACTTTTTCGACACTTTGCATGAACCTAACCTGGGCTCTTCTAGTTGTTTCTGTTTGCTGTCCTAAAACAGCAAGCATAGGACAACTAGCTAACTTGATTTTAAATGCGGAATAAAACAATTAACTAGTCTAAGATCTAGATGAAAATAGCCTAGAAATTGCAAGAAAATAGCCTAGATCTACTCCTTTAGTTGGAAAGAATTGCAATTAGATATAGAAACTTGAAGCATGCAGCATTAGATAATCAAATTAAACTTTTAAAGCAGATCTAAACAACATGCAACCAAAGAACTAGAAAGAGGGGAGAAATTTTTATGAATTTTCCGGAGTTTTTGCTTGAGCATGGAACACTTGGGCTATGGCGTCCCTTTGATGAGAGGAAGAGGGAGAATGTCTTTTTTTTTGAACTCCTTGGACAAACAACCGATGCAACCTAGCTCCTTTGCCTCTCCAAGGACTGGATCCTGCATGCAACACAAGATACCTGCAAATACCTGTATACTTGGTGTTTTCTACACAGAAAACCTCAATAGCACATTAGTTTGAACATAAACAAAACATGCAATGAAGTATTCAAAATAGATAAACAAGTGAATTAAGCAGTAAACAAACTAAATAATTCACTCCAATTAGATAATAGTATCCCTATGATCAGCCAAGTAAACAATAGACAAATGCAAAATATCAATGTAACATCACCTCATATAAGTCCAACATTCATCCACACATTAGCACCACACACCATAGATGAGCTCCAAAGTCTTTTATTATTCCAATAGCATGAGAAAATTACAACAATGATACAAGTTTGCCCAAAACCGAACTAGTGAATGGGAGGGGTCGACTTTGCTTATATAGAAAATAGGGTGACAACTCCAAAGAGGGACGCACATAGGGTTTAGGAGATGCGTGAGAGTTGAAGGGGAGTGGCGCCTGAGTAAAGGGGGAGATGCGTGGGAGATGAGTGGAGTGAAGTGAGGTGGAAGGGTAGTGGACTAGGGTGAAAGGGGAGTGATGGAGGTGGAAGTGGAGTGGTGAGGGAGTGAACTCGAGCGAGTGGGAGTGTGAGGGCGAGTTGCAAGCTTTCGGATGTGCGCCCGTCTTTAGGAATGTGCCAACTAAGCTAGTGGGGTCGAGTCCCTTCATTGGGATCAACTCCACGTCCTTGTCACCCTCAGTGAAGTCACCTTACACTTTACTTAAATTACCCCTTTTCTGTAATTTTCGAGTAAATTTCATTTTTTAGTGATAATAATCACTTTTTTGTCTCGAAAGAAGGGAAATAGGGGTTTACATTATACTCTGGACTGGAACACGACCATAAATATTGCATCTGATAATATTTGATGCCATATTTTTACAATTTATTGACTTAGAATTAAAAATTTCCATTTTGCGGGAATTTAATTAATTCACTAAAACATTAAAAAAAACCTATCAAACCTAGCCGCAATTTCCTTGTGACTCAATTAAGATGACCTAGTATGAGCTCATATACATTTAGACACTAGGCATTGGTTTTCCATGCCAAAGCCTAACCACCATCACATACTCCAGCTCTAGAGTCAGTTTTCTGAGTGAAAAAACTTAGAAATTATTTAATCGCCCCCAAATGCAGGCAGAAAAATAATTAACAAGTGAAAAAAAACACTCTAGAGTACATACTCGTACCTAGGTCTTAGGTGGCCAATAGGCTTTTACAATATCTCATACTCGGGTCATTTATTACAATGGTGGAAATGCGGAAAAATGTGGTCTTTTGAAAGATCGATTGAACTCTGAACTCTGTCATATGAGCATTCACTGCTCATTCTTTGGCGGCTCTTTAGGAAATCCAGCTTGTGCAAACTGGTGGATAACAGTACCCATAAAAAATAATAAAACAAGACCTAGTTAGAGGATAGGGGGTCTCTGTTAGAATATGAAAGATGTGTGCTCGTTTTACCATTGACAATACCGTTGTCACCCAACCATAGGCCGAAGCCACCCTCTGAGCACCTTAACCTTGACAGAGAATCACTCCGGAAGCAAACCCTAGGCTAGATAGCCAAACAAAGGGTAGCGCACCTTTCTCCAAGGATAGCGCATCACAAAGAGCTGATGAGATAGTCCAAACCCTAGCCAAGAGATAGTCCAAGCGTAACTGCTAGCTACAGCAGCTGCAACGGCAACTCTCCTCCAAAATTTCGTAGAAATTGGGCAACTGCAGTGCGCACAAGATTGGGCACTGCAATTCTGAGACTGCCTGCCAGAATGAGAACTGGCCTCCTGTATTTATACTAATTCTGGCTAATTGCCAGGGCCGACTTCTCATTCTGGGTATCTGTCTGTTCAGTATATAATATTATTTCTGGCTGACTTCTTCTGTTGGAGGCTAATAACCTAATATAAATTATCTTCTTGAGCCGACAAGTCTTCTAGGGTTATTAGCCAACTCATTAGGGTTTCTTCTTTCTTCTCGGAGTATTCTATCCTTGTCAGGTTTACACGTGGAGGTAAATACCTCTCGCAGCTACCATAATATCAACACTCCCTCCTAGCTAGGGAGGTATTACAGGTAATGGTCTTTGAGCACAAAACATACCATTCACCCGGTAGCATCAACATAGTTATATAGACTAGATCATGAGCAC
>SNQJ01S0015301.1:18475-36961 GCA_010110895.2 Picea sitchensis | reverse complement strand
CCATAAGTTAGAGCTTCATAAACATCTTTAAAATTATCATCTCTAGCATATTGTTCAACATAACTTTCATGAGATAACGAATTATGCCTTAGTATGTTAGATGCATTGACCACTTGTCTTGATAACATATCTGCAGCCTTATTATGAATACATTTTTATACTTGATTACCAAATGAAATTGTTGTAAGAAACCCATCCACCTGAAGTGTCGTGACTGTTGTATCTTGGTCTGTGAATGCAAATATTGTAATGGTTGATGATCTATATGGATGATTATCTCCTTCCCCATTAAGTAATGCTTCCATTTTTAACACTTTGTACCAAAGCATACAATTCCTTATCATGTATTTGATAGTTAAGTATTGCTTCAGTAAAAGCATTAGAATGATAACAAATAGGTTTACCTCGTTGCATCAAGATTTCTCCCATGGCATATCCGCTTGCATCGATTTGAATCTCAAATGAATTTCATGTTCAACCTCCCTCTTAGGAGGAAACCTTGTAGGTTCCTAGAATAACTCATCATAGTTAGATATGATCTTTACCAATTAATGTTTATGATATGGATCGCAACCTGACAAAGCATATGATATATCTTCTTCTTTTTGCTTCACCATCATGAGAACAAAATATTTCCTTGCACTCACGAGTCTCTTCATTTGTCCTGTACTCACTAAAGAAATATTAGTTTTAATACGGTGGGCTCTGATAATATATTCAATCCCATCCTTGAAAATGTGATATTTGTTTTATTCGCGATAAAATATAGCTTTTCTATCAAATAGATACGAACTTCCCAAGACAATGTCGCAGATGTCAAGTGACACGACATCTAACTCAACCTCATCAAAGAACTTGGAAGTAATTACAAATCTGATTTTACACTGCTTCGTGACTTGCAACTTAGCATCCTCACACACCCAACCTAATGGATATGGTTTCACATGAGGCATAGTACTTAAACCCAACTTCTTAACAATTGCTTCAGATATTAAGTTAACTTGAGATCCACTGTCTAACAAAGTATCTATCTTTGTATGCTTCACTATAACCATGACATGGAAAAGCTCACTTATTTTCTCTTGATCAAGAACACTTTCCAATTTAGCAGATTGAACTGAAGAACTAGAATTAGTAGTAGATATACCTTTTCTTCCCATTGTTGTGATCTTAAATTCATCTCCTGAATCTGATCCCAAATCTTGTTGAGTTGTTGCAACATTCTTTTGTTTCCCCTTATCCTGAAACTTCTTTGGTCGCAACTCTGGATGTAGTTTCCAACATTGTGCTTCCTCATGTCCCTTCCTTTTGCAGTGAGGACATGTAGGTTTTTCTTCAGCTTTCTTTACTGTAGTTGATTTCTTACTCTTCCATTTCCCTTTCGACTTCTTCTCGAACTTGTGTGGTTTCTTATCTTCAAACACATGCTTTCCTTTGCTAGCTTCAAGATGAGTAGCTTGTACTAACACTTCATCAATATTAGTAGGGCTAAACATCAATATGGTGTGTTGAAGATATGAATGCATACCACCAATGTATTTCATAAGAGTTTCATGAGTATATAATGGAATTCCTAAAGACAATGCTTTCTTCTTAAATTCATGTGTATATACTTGAACATTTTTCCCCTTTCCTTGTATTTTATGTTGCCAATCTATTATTGCAGTTTGCACATAAGCCAATGGATAAATTGTTTTCTTATTGCAGTAGTAAATTCATCCCAAAAAGAAATTACTTTACCATGTTGAACGAGATCAATTTGTGTCTTACTCTCCCACCATATCAAGGTTGTGCCACCCAGACAAAGAGTAGCTAGCTATATCTTTGTAGTGTCATACACAATCTTTTGTACCCTGCAATATACCTCAATCTACTTGATCCAATTGTCCAACTTTTCTGCATTCAATTCTCCATCATAAATTGAAAATTCAAACTTTACATCCAATTTCAATAAAGGCAAATCATGAGCATGTGAAGACTTCTTAGAGGGATTCTTTTTACATGAAGAATGTTCACTTGCACCATTGGTAGATGATGATGAGGATGATGGTGAAGAGGGTTCTGAAGGTCCACCACCTTCACCTCCTCCTTCAACTTTTACCGAAGATTCTCCGTCGCCGGTCTTTTGAACTCTTCGATACAAATCATCTATCATCTCCCTCGTCATGCAGAATGTATCCATAACTTCCTCAGGTCTCGTGGGAGGATCTTCTCCTTCCTTTCCTTTGAAAGCCATCTTTTGATTATGAAATCTCCTTTGAATCTTTGGCTTATAAATTGCAAGCTTACCTTTACCAAGTTTGAATTTGAACCTTGTAAGCATTCACTTGCAAACACTTGTCAAATTTTTTCTCTTATACCAACTTGATTCGAAAATCCTTAGATGTTAATTTATTTCTCAAATACACATAAACATCCAATTTGATTCAAAATATACATGATCGCTTTGACTATTTGCAAATAATATGAATTCACTTATATATCCAAAATCACTTCAATGATAAATAACTTGCAAGATAACTGAGAGAAATAGAACAACAATAATAAAACACATACACAAGTTTGTTAACGGATTTCACCCATCTTGGGCTACGTCTTTGGGTCCTCTTCCAAATGAGACCGCTTTATTAATGCTCAAATGTTTGTGTTCTGACAATGACCTTTTTATTCATTGCCCAAACTCATAAACAAAGTGCACCATTGAATTCCTCTCAAAATTATGAGAAAAATGAGTATAATCACCCTATACTTTCCTCGAGAAACCCTTTGGCATGTGTTACAATGCAAACTCAAAGTCTAGATAGCCTATGACATGAACTTCGATGCAAAAATATGTTATCTATGGCACACATATCCATATCCTTACTTTGTCAAACTTAGTCATACTCTGTCCCCTGCCTCGGTCCGAGCGCCATCTTAAATAGGGTGCAGGCCCTAACTGTCATTCATAATCTTTGGCAAACTTTAATATATTGTCATTGGGATCCTATAACAATAGGCGCCTTGGGCGCATTGGTTAAAATGTTTGAATATTATATGGCGGGTCGTGGGGTCAAGCCCCGTCGACCACGCCATATGTTATGGCATTTTGTTGAAACCATATGTTATAAATAGTGTTGGTTTGTTATTCAAATGTGGTGGCATATATATAGTTTCAAACAAACCCCCGCAGATTTTGGTTACAATGCGCTCCACATTAAAGTACAACAACCATGGGATCGAGGGCTATGCCCTCAATCCCTTTAATAACCTTAAATAAATTCAATGCGCTCCACATTAAAGTACAACAACCATGGGATCGGGGGCTATGCCCTTGATCCCTTTAATAACCTTAAATAAATTTAATGCCATCAATGGTTAAGTCACAACCATGTGGTGCGATGGCAAGTCGTTGGATTAGCATACGGGAGGTCCGGGGTTCAATTCGCTAGATTCGCAACAAATTTTTAACAACCTTAGCCATACTTGACCAATGGGATACTACCACGTGGCAATCTCTCATTGGTCCACCTATCCTCCACATGTACGATCATGCCACGTGTCCAATGTTGATTGATCTACTTGTGTGCGACGTCATTGTACGATCTGCTAATTGTGTTGCCACTGTACCTGCCATGTCATTGTACAATAGGCCAAGTCATCACCGTATGACCTATATGGATGTGCCACATGTCACCCTTCTAGTGGTGCCACATGTCACTCCCCTTTGACCTTTGACCCTGTTTGAACAAAACTTTGAAGAGCCATAACTTTTTCATGCGAACTCTGTTTAAGGCGATTCTCGCGCTGTTGGAAATCTATTGTCGAGCTCTACACAATGAAGTTGTTTTCAGGAGAATTTGAGATGATCAAATTTTGATCATTCTCAAATCCACCTGGATCAATGGTTAACCTTAATTTTTAAGCCTATAAATATCTACCCAAGCACTCTTTTCTATTATTATATAAATCTTAAGCAACAAGTTCATTTATCTCTCTTAATGATTGTTCAAGTGGTTCTGAGTAATGATTGTTATCCTTCCCATTCAGGTTCAATTCCTGCATGTGACATGTTGAGCTCTTAACAAGTATATTGTTTCAATGGCCTTGAGTCCTATGTTACAAAGCCTCAAGCTTTTGCAAATCCAATTTAAAATGGCCTTGAGTCATGTTTTACAAAGCCTCAGGCTTTTGCAAATCTAGTTTAGACTAAGCGAAAAAGAACATAGAACATTTAGACTACATCAAAAAAATGTTTTCTTCCTTATATTAACAATAAGCATAAGAAAAACCATATATTATGCATAATATATATTAAGGAAGAAGACATTTGTTATGTGTAATATAAATGTTTTACATTTTAAATCTTTTCCGCATACATTCTTCCAACCAGGTTTGTCCAAAATCTAGTTAGAAATTTAAAAGGATCACTGAAATTGCAGATTTCAGTTGTTTAAATTGCACAATCTAAGTGCTCTAGAGGTTTTTGAGAGCGCTGAATCTATTTGTGCATTAAAAAATGCAATTTAAGCAATGGAAAATTGTCATTTTACCAACAATTACATAGTTGAATTCCGTGATGATTGCCAAAAAAATAAAAAATGTAAAATGTTTAGACTTGTCCCATTTTTCTTAACATAAAAATTTATCACAATAAAATAATTTATCCCGATGTCTTAATTTTTGGACTTAAATCTTTACACACACACACACACATATAATCATATATTTTTAAGGTCATGACCAAGGCAGACACCAAATTGGTGTATGAGACCCCCTTGTTTGTGGGACAAGGGACCTCCTCTGTGCAACGATTTGAATGCTAATGTCTATGGAGGTATACGTACCCTACCCCTTTGGATTTGAACTTTTGACCTCCAAGGAGGAAACACATGTTCTTAACCATTAACCCACACACACATNGGCCATTCAACCAACATGACTAATCAATGTGTATATATGTCGTCACGAAGGTCAGTGTAAAAGATATCCCATTCATCCTATCTTATTCAATTATTTATTTGTTCTTTATGGATTTTAGTTATAAGTTCTTTTTATGTTGAATATTCAGTAAATTAACTTTGTTCATTTAATTGGTATCATGTAATAGACATATATATATATATATAATTAAAGAAGTGACACATGAGCTAACTAAGAAGCATGACCATTCAACTAACATGAGCAATCAATGTGTATATATACCATCATATAGGTCAATGTAAAACATATCCAATTCAATTATTTATTTATCATTTATGGATTTCAGTTATCCGTCCTTTTTATGTTGGATGTTCAGTAAATTAACTTTGTTCATTTCATTTGTACTAGAGCTTCATTTTATGATTCAGTTATTGGATACAATTTATCTAGACCTTGTCTAGTCTAGTTTTTTACCACCCTCATCTTATTAGAGCTTCTTTGATCTCCAAGTTTTTGACCCAAAAAAAACGACCCTTAATCATTTACAGTTCATAAATTCCATTAAAAAAATGTTTGTTGTAATTTCAAAGATAACTAAAATAAAGAAAATACAATTTGCAAAGAAAAAATTAAGTTGTTGGCAATTACAACAAAAGGGGATCATTGCACTAAATAGGATGTGGGAAAAATCCATGGAAGGAGAAATTGAAAGAAATTTACATAGAATCAATAAAGTAATCGTTGACCACTAATTGGTTTAGTTGACTATCATTATCGTGGAGGTAACATGGAGCACACAAACGATTTAACAAATCTTAAGAGAGGGCATCGTTAATTGGACAAGAAGGAAAGTCTATGATAGTTAGAACCACAAAGGTTTGGGAGATGAGGTGAATTTTGACACTCCATGTTGCTCCTATGAATCTATTGAAAGCTTTGAAAATCAGTTGCACATCTACAATAAATCACCACTATTTTTGTATGGAAAGCAATAACCAGCCTGCTGCGCAACATTCAATGCTGCCACAGGTGGTATATACACCCTCAGATATATCCCAGAAATTGCGAGCAATAACTAGCTTGTTGCGCAACATTCAATGTTGTAGCAGTTGGTATATACACCCTCATATCACCTTGGTATATACACCAGGATATATCTGAGGGTGTATATACCACCTGTCATAACATTGAATGTTGCGCAATAGGCTGGTTATTGCTCGCCATTTCTGTATAGTATTAAGGGCATCACCAACCGTGGCAACCATCGATCTAAGTCACATCAATATGAATCCACAAGGACTGATAGTTATAGAAGGACGTTGACGAAAGGTTGCCAATTTTTATAGTCGCCATTTAGATCATGCCTATTGAGCGACAACTACCTAGGCATAAATAATATGAAAACAAAACAATTGCAACATTTTGTATAACTAATATTTGAAAATTAAATTATCATTGAAAATTAAAATATCATGATGACAGGATTAAATTAATCCTAATCTTTTTTTCCAACAGAAAATTTCTCTTATATTGATATAAAATTTTCAAACAAATAATATCAAGGAAGGAGCATTTATAAACTCCTCGCGCCCTATAATCTTAAACGATGAAATAACCACGAGCTAGTACCGTGATTAATAAAATCCAAAAAGAAACAACCCACAATGAACCCAAGATCTGTCAACAATGACCTACAAATAGTCCAAAGACCTTCCATTGACCCTGTCGCTAAAAAGTTCATAAAATAAACTCAACAAACAACGCCAAAATTTACATCAAAAGAGATTCAAGAACAATGATGGGCCCTCATGCCTCTCTTCCCACTAGTTGTAAACAATTTTTCTTTCTTGGATTTGTAAGGCCTTCTTGGATAACTTGTCAACCTGCTTATTGTTATCTCTGTAAATGTGAGTGAACTTGGTTGTCATGAAATATTTGTAGAGATCTATAATTTTGTACTTCCAACACTCCAAAGTAATTACCTGCAATTTAACTTTATGATTTAGCCGGTCTATGATGATTATGGAGTCTCCAAAAACTTGTAGATCTAGGATATGAAATCATGTAGCAAGTGTTAATAAATCCCACACTCTGAGATGCTCCCCCTACTATTGGTACCCGACCCACAATTGAAGGTGCACTTATAAACCGTATGCTCGTTGCTCCTAAGGACACCTCCTGCTCCACTTAGATGCCCATTTAACTGTGTTGCTCCGTCAAACCAGCCCGTTGTAATACTCTCTTGAAAATTCGTAGTAGTGCACCTGGTAACAACTGATTTCTAAATGTCCCTGGGCCTGCCAAAACATCCAAGTGTCATGTGTAAAACCAGGTGGATAGAGGGTCTACCACTCTCAAAAATAATTTTTTTACGCTCCAGCCACAAGTGCCAATAGATGAGAGAGGGCGGGGAATGGTGTACTGGGCACTGTCTTATCTAGACTTCATAACAAGAGTTCAAAGAGGAACCCGTCCACATAGTCTTTATACTAAAAAATATTTTAATCTTATTCCACACATGCTGAGCAAAACAACAATGAACCATCAAGTGCAAAGTCATCTCAGGCTTTTTTAAGCATAGGTAGCAAATGCTTGGTCCAGACCAACCTGTTCTTTGTAATTTATCCAAGGTAAGGATTTTGTCTTCCAATAATAACCAGGTGAATAGTTTTATTTTGGGAGCAATATCCCAAATCAATAGTTTACGCCGCCATCCACAAGTGGTTTGGGACCAAAGTTTGAATACTAATGCATTATAAACATTTATGGCGGTGAGGATGCCTGATCCATCTCCCCCAATCCATTTAAGATCATCGAGTTTGTCCTTCAACTATATACCAAAGTAAATCAATGCCCTACAGTAAAGGTCCCATTCAATCGCATGAACTCCAGTGAATCCAAGCTCTATACTAATTTTCCACTGGGCGCATATCGCTCCCAACCTACCCCCACCTCTGAACTAAAATAGAAAGTAAATATTTCAATGTTTTAAAAAAGTTATGAACTAGAGCAAGAGAAGAGAGTTTATTCCCATAATCCTAATCAAAAGCAAGCCAACACAAATACCACATAGCTCAAAGATTAGTAAGTCATATTCAAAGTTAGAATACATCTAGAAAAGGCAAAATAATATTTAAAGAAACATCACTATTAAAGGGAACTTGATTCCCAATTAGAGGGACTAACAAAGGTCATAAAGTGATTATATATGTAAGACCTAAAACCTGAAGAAATTGCATGTATAAGGGTCTTTAAAGTAGATTTATAAAGTGACGTTTGAAGTGATTTTTAATCTCAAAGGTTTAAAAGATTTCCATTTGAAAAGTAAAAAAATAAGGTATTTATAGAGTTCAACTATTCAATTTCACATCAATTTGGAATTTTCTCATTGGTTCATTGGTTTATTTATTATTACTAAAGAAATTAGAAAATAATATTTAACTTTAATGTAGTAAATTGTATGCATTAAATCGAATTGGAATTGGTATTGATTAAAAAAAATAAGATTTTATTTAGAAAGTTGTTGAAGCACATTATCTGTGACACTGCCATACCTTGTATAATATCCACTTATTACAAAGAATATAAGAATAGTTATTAAACCATGGAATTTTTATAATATGAGATAGAAGAGAAATATGATATTTTTCTACAAAATCATAATCAAGAGTTGCATACACAAATCATGAAATTAAAAAAAAAAAACACAACACAATAAGAAGTCATAATAGGAAAATCAAGATCTCGAGAAAAAAATTGATAAAAGTTTACTGGAAATTTATAAGGAAATTTCTCGTCTAAAAGATCTTATTCAAAAACTACTTGCAAAAATCAATAAGTCAAAAGTTACGAAGTAGTGCAATAAGAAATTATCAGAAAAAGATGAATAAAGCTCTTGTCCAAGGAACCTTAATCAAATGTTGTTTGAACAAATCAAAAGGCTAAAAGAGGAGAAACCAAAGAATCAAGACTTTAAAAATGAAGTCAACGAGTTAGAAAATGATGAACAACTTTCTCGCCTAAGGAATCATAATCAATGTTTGCTTGTGCAAACTAAGAAGTTGAAGGATGAAAAAAAACACAACAAAAAAAAGTTAGATCAACTTGTTAGGGGAGACTCATTGGTCAATAAAGAAATAATGATCTAACTTGTTGAAATAGAGAAATCATCAAATGTAAATGTCCAAACCATGGAGAAAGGAACCAATATAGATCCAATCAACATAAAAAATCAACATGATGCAAACCCATTTGAACTAGGGATGTCTTTAGACGTTGTAGTACAAACAACATATACAAAGATTCTAACAAATCTGAGCATCTCTACTAATGCAATGATCAACAAGGTGACACAAGTATGCAAGGAAAACATACAATGAAAAGTGATACAAGAAAGAATACAATTATGATAAAAATGGATCATGTTACAAAGACACCTTATCGACATCCTACTCAAGAGGCAACATTGTAAGCAATCAATATATCAACATCACTCAAAACAAAAACAAGTGACCTATATTCCAAAGAATATCGATGCTAGTACTGCCAAGTCTCATATTAAAAGTTCATCTTGGGAATCCTATAAGCGCAACCTTCCACAAAGGATTGAATTAAGGTGGTCAAACCCTCTTACAATTCAACAATTATGCTCAGCGCTTAGAAGATCATATCACCTTGTACTGTCAACCACTACAACTACCAAAATAGAGAATCATGAGAACGCATTACAAGTCAAAACAAGAGACAAATCTTTCCATAAATATGTGACAAAGCATTTATAAAGGGGAAGGTAATGTAATGGACATGTGTGTGTGTGTAAGTGTAGTAATTAGTGAAGTGACACATGACCTAATTGATAAGAAATATAGCACAAGATATGATCAATAATTTGAAGGAAAAGGCTAACTAGCCAATCCATATTATATTCACACCAAAGCTACAAATATATGGTACAATGGGTGATGCCTCCTCATAAAAAGATTTATTCTAGATCCTAACACCTTGTATGGTGACTAGGCTAGGAAATCTTAACTAACTCACTTAGTCGTCATTTGAAGATAAATCACTATTATCTTAAATGAATAATGCAATTAAAGGTGACATGAACACTTAGTAATTGGTAAGGTAAGCCATAGGCTAGCATTCCCCCCTAAATCACAAGTTTATATCTTTGTGTCAGCTAAGAAATAAAAATTAATGCAAAAGCTTATATATTGGATCTTTCAGAAGCCTCTGATCTAAGCTTCAATGAAAAAATTGTCTGAAAAAACCGTCAAAACTGGATGTTGGATGGTTCACCTAGAATGAGCTAGAAAAGAGCTTAAATCTGGAAGTGGACAACTGTCGATGTTTAAACATTTCCTAATTACTTGAAATTATGATATTTTGCCAAGTAATTTAGCTAGAAGAAGTTGGTGTCTTCTGCTAATTGGTGAACGTGTAGTATCACCACTCTAGTATCAGTGAATCACTGAAGTGCTTTTTGAATCTGGTGGTTTGGGATGACCACTAACTAATCGATACCATGTATCTAGTGGTTTGGGATGACCACTAACCAATCGATACCATGTACCTAGTGGTTTGGGATGACTGCTAACCAATYTGACACTTTTAGGTGTTGAACAACATCCCAATGTATCCCAATTGGRAAAYAAAGAGCTAAATGAGAGGAGCCCAAATTCCATGTTGGATCTTCCCAAATGTTGATTTGATGAYGATTTGAAGTTCTAGATTCCATGTTGAAACTTCCTTGATTTGATTATAGACCAATTGTCTGATTTTGATTGATATGATTTGGAAACTTGAAGGTTGACTATCATTATCAATATTCCCCCCTTTGTCAGTTGAAATGTGAGAAGTCACATGTTTTCATGTGGGTTACCCTCAACCAATTCATCATTGTATTAACAGTTTTTGGTGGACCACTAACCATTTTCACTTTATTGGGTGGTTTCAGTTTACAATAAACTAGCTTCTCTAAGTAGTGTACCCCCCCTTTAAGCTGTAAGAGAGTACCATCAATGTACTCCCCCCTTTGAGGTGCAAGAGAGTATCATTCTCATTTCACTATTTGTTGCAAGATGTGTCTTTACTCGAGAGAGAATTCTTTGGTTAGGCCAATTTTTTGCTTCGTCGTTGATAACCATTGCCAAGGATTGATCCACCCATAATGAATCTTTAATCTTCCAGGTTTCTTCAATGTTGAACATCTATCTAAAGAATGGTTATGCTTTCTACAATGCTGACAAGGATGGAGATCAAAACATTGATCCTCCATGTTACCAACTCCTTGACAATGTTGGCACTTAGCATTCCGCTATTGAACTAGAATAGGTGAAATTGAAAATTCTTGAAGCAATCTTACAATTTTGAAGTGAATTAGTTTGGAATAATCTGGAATATGAAAAGTTACTTCCTTATGATATCCAAGTCTTGTTCTTTGTTTGTTGTTTCTAATTTCTTCCCAAGGTCTAATAATGGGCTTGAAAAGAGTATGTTGAATTTGTTCATGAATAATTTCATCCTCGTTTGAAATTGCATTTGAAATTGGCTCACCAAGTTGATCTTGTGTTGATTGTTAATCATTATCAATTTAAAAAAGTGAGTTGTTTTGAATAAGGACTAGTTCAAAATGTTGAAGATTCTTTCGTTGGAGTTCATCACGAAGAAGTTAAATCTAGAGAAGTTCTACTTTGGCTTTTGAAACTTGCAAACAAGTTATAACATATTAAATAGTTGTTTTGTTGATTGTGATTGTGTTGTCGACAACTATGAGTATTAGAGTGTTCGGTAACTCTAATAATTCTAGACTTCGATCCATTTTTAAAGATAGAATGAGGCCTCCTTGTGCAAGTACATTTTGATTACAATTGACTTGACAGTAAAGAGGGCTTCTTGCAACTCCGCCCTACATACAATTCAATCACTCAACCAATTCAATGTAGACTCAGAATTACAATAACTCAATCAATTATTAGGTGTTGGGTTTGTTATCCCCCATTCTTATGGATAATTAAGGAGATGATGTCTCAAGGTTCTCATGTTGCAGACAAGGATTACCGAGAGGCATATGACCATGAAGGGGCCCCTATCATAGCACACACCACTGTCCAATCGATGGCAATAACATCTACCACACCCAGCTTGGCCCATAGAGACAACAAGTCTTGCTTCATGAGGTAACAAGTCTGATGTCATGGTAAGTGTCATTTTAATATTTGGAGCATTTGAACATGTTGTTAATGATCCTTTCTTGATTTTGAAAACATTTTCTTGGAAATTATGTTTTTTTCCCTATTTCACCTTGGTGAGTGTCATGGTTTCCTAGGAAGTGACCACCCTTAGGAAAAAAATTACTACTGGGGGGTCCCCTTGAAGGGTCATCTTATCATTCTCACTCATACATGCCACCTTCCATCACTTAAACCCCTATGTTTCCCCATCTTTTAGGTCATTGGTCTTGTTATCCCCTAGCCTAGGGATAACTAAGGAGATCACGTTTTGAGGCCCACAGGTCCTAGACAAGGAGAACCAAGAGCCATATGACTTGAGAATGGCCCCGGAGGGCCCCTCTTTTCTTCAGTGCAGTCCACGTATCACCAAAAAGTATCCATCACACCAACCTGGTCCTGAAGTAGCAGTGAGTCTTTCTCCATGAGGTAATGAATTCGGGTATCATGGTATGTATCACTCTAATTTTTGAAGCACTTGAATATGGTGTATTGAATCTTTCTTCATTTCATGATGTTTGCTTGGAAATTATGCTCTTTGCCTCATTCATACCTGGAAGGGTGACATGGTGCCCTAGTAAGTTGGTTTCCCTTTAGGACGGGTTGCTACTGGGTGGATATGTGAAAAGTCATCATTCGTCCCCTTCATACTTACCACTTTCCATCTTTATTCATTTCATATCCCCTATCCTTGTTTGGGAATTGGGATTGGATACACTATGAAGGGTTGTACCTTACCTTGTGGGAAGAAGGGGCTAAAGGCCCATAGGGTAAAAGTAGCTAGCAAGATTTAAAATCCAATTTTGAAACCTTCGAAATGCTATGCCCAGGGATCCCCGAGAAAGCAGTGAAAAGATTTTAAATAAGAAAAGGGGACCCATAAGATAACATAAACACTCAAGGTACTAGTTGATGGATAGGAGGTCTCATCACGAGCCGACCTATTATGACCTTGGGCATGTAGCGGTATGACACTACCACCTATATGGTCACCAAGCCAGGGTAGTGGCTCTTGGTGGCGTCGCCAAGAGAAAGGGAGTCTCATCACGAGCCAACCTTCTCATTTCCATGAAATGTTTGTGGATAACTTGTCACCTTTGGTCATCAAGTGAGGACAGTGGCCCTCAACTATTTCCTTGAAGAACAAGAGCAAAATATCAAAATAAATAAGCTAAGAGTAAAAGGCAATGAATTGGACAAGAAAACAATTGCATTCACGATAAGGTGCAACTTTCCCTCTACAAAGGCACCAAAGGCACCCACAGGTAAGACTTTACATTTCCCTGTTATCACATGCACCCCATGCCCAAATATTTACCCCATGCCACCTCATACATGTACATGAATTGGACTAGATGCCACTTGGGAAACACCCCAAACTTAAGAGAGGTTATCCCAATAGGACACCTTGAGACCCTCTCCAAATCTAACTTGTCAAATTGCATAACGTCTTTGAGCATTTGTTTGGGTTAAGGGGGGTTTGATGCACATGTTTGGGTAATTTAATTATTGGATGTGATTTACATGCTATGATCCCTATGACTTATGAAACCCTCGAGGGCATACTTGTTGTTGCTGCAGGACCTTGCCCGATGGATAGGTACACATGAGGGAATGATTAGCTCAGACCTTCATGGGGGCTCAAAGCACACAAATGGATGTTGAAACCCCAACCAGGGGTAAGAAGAGATTGAAAACTTGCACCAGGAGAAAGAAGCACGTTGCCTTTGGAGGCACCTTGGCAGACCTAGACCCAGGGGATATTGCTCCTACCACATGGACGTTATCTCTTGAGGGCCCTGGATGTCATCATGGATACCCTAGACGTCATCGAGAATTGGTCTTGTCATCTTGGATGAAATTTATGAGGCATTGGCACATGTGGATAAGGTTTCAGGCCTTTGGAGGCCCAACGTTTTACCTTTCCTACCCAGTGTTCCATACTTGGGGCTCAACATCACCCTAGAGGGGCATGATGTCACCCCTGGAGTGATTCTTAGATGCAAATTAATTTTATTTTGTCTAGATTTAATTTGTGTAAAAAACTGGCCATGTTGGCCCAATAATTATGAACTGAAATCAATTTTAGGTTAAATTTTGTATAAATAAGCAGAACGTGACATTCATTTTCATCACAACTTGTCCTTGGAGACAAGGAGGTCTGAAATTTGCGCCCTATTATGGTTATTGGCTGAAATAGTGAGGCACCACTCTTGTTTAAGGCTTATGTTTGCAACTTGGATCAAGTTTTGGAGTTTTATGGTGATCTTGCATGGTATATTCATGATTATTCTTGGTGCAAGTAAGTAGAATCTGCATTTTGTCATCTATTGAATGGTTTATTGTATGGTTTTATTTGCTCATACAAGATTATGAAATTGCATGGTGTATTTAATACTTGAAGTAAGAAACTTAAGTTGCTACTTTCTTACTTTTTATTTGCCAAGCTTTCACTAGATTGATCTAGTAACTAGTGAAGCCTTAGAGCCCTAAAGTGCTAACACTCTAGAGGTTTGCATTTGGTTATTGTTGCACAAGTTTTACTCCATAAAAAGGCTAAGGAGAGCAAGGCGCTAAGGCCTAAAGGTGCCTACACCCTAGCACTTTGTTTCTTGAGGTCAAAATCTAAGAGGACTTAAGTTGCTACTCCTCCTAGATGTTTTTCCCTCTTAGACTTTTGTGTATTATAATCAATTAGTAGCCTTAGAGAAAGCCCCTATATTTGACTCCATTACCCTAGAAAGGCACTAGTCATCCTCCTTTGACCTTTGACAAGGATCATCAACTTTCAAGCTCAATTCCCTACTTGATACGCTACTAACCTTAACTAACTTGCTAACCTAACCTATAAATATTAACAACCAAGTTGTTGTTGTCATAATCACTACTACACCTATCATTTTGCAGCTTATATCAGCCTACTAACCATCTAAGTCATCCCAAAATTTGTATAAGGCAAGGTACTATCAATAAGTGTTAAAGCATGTATTTAATTTCCTTTTTAAATTGCAAATTATGAAGTTGTTACCGATGTCATAGTTGTTGTTACATCCACTGTTGTAGCCCCTAACATCCCTAAAATCATCCACAAAACCATTGAGCATTTGTACTTAGCAAACTATAATAATTGGATATTGAAGTAGTGTCTTATTGCTTTATTATATTATTTTTCGGAAGTGGTTTCTATTGTTGTCATCATCATTAATTAATGGTCTTATAAATGTTTGGACAACCATTTAAGCCATTTATTGACTTGTATTAATCTTGAAAATCGTGAGTGACAAAGTATTATCAAGTTTGCAAGACCTTTTATATCTTTTCTTGTCATCATAACTTGTAATTTTCAAGATACATTGCTGCTACTATAATCTCATCTTTATTGTATATCACTTGTTCTAGCAACACATAATTTGTCCAAGAAGTCACTGATTATAATCGTTGATATCATTGTTACTACTAACGTTTGATGTTTCATTGGTAAAGGGCAGGTACAAACCTACTTTCACTTTCCCTTGTCCCTTTAAACTTTACCCAAGTGACATCTTCCATTTAGTGACCTAGAGAGAGGGGTGGGTTTTCACCGTGTCTTTCTGCCTTTCATTAACTAACTAGGTTCTGTGACGTCTCCCTTGGAGTGAGGTTTTCCTCCTCCTAAAGAGAAAGAGGTACCCTATTGGGGTGATAGTGATAGGGATACCTCTGTGTTACGTCAATATAAGCCTACTTTCCTTTAGGCTTTGGGTAAGTATAGATTGTGCGATAACATTTTTGGCGTCGTTGCCAAGGAATATCAAGTCAATTTTCCTCGAACGACACTTTTTTGGTAAGCCTTTTTCTCAAATCCTTTCACTTTTCAAAGCTTACCTAGTGACTCCACTGAGGGTGATTCCTTATTTTTCCTTTGATAATCCCTAGAAGGATTATTTGGTGACTCCACTAATGATTAAGCCAAACATGGCTTTTGAATGGGACCTGGGTAATTTTAAACCCTTGGATATGAGTGAAATACCGGGGTATCCTTGACAAATGCCTCTAGGGTAT
This sequence comes from Picea sitchensis, assembly GCA_010110895.2. Taxonomy (NCBI): domain Eukaryota; kingdom Viridiplantae; phylum Streptophyta; class Pinopsida; order Pinales; family Pinaceae; genus Picea; species Picea sitchensis. The sequence goes on along the minus strand of SNQJ01S0015301.1, from coordinate 20,789 downwards.
GTAAAATGGCTCCCTAAATTCACTAGTGATGATGAGGTTAGAGCTGAAGACCACATGAGCAACTTCTGGACCTTTCTAAAACTCCATCCTATCAATGATGATGCTAAAGATCTAGCAATGAAACTTTTCTCTACCACTCTTCATGGCAATGTTAGGAAATGGTATGATGATCTCCATGATGCTAACATCACATCTATGGACCAGTTAAAAGAAACCTTTCTTGAGAAATGGGGTATTAAATTAGAAGATATCCACATGCTAATAAAAAGGCTCGAATACATGAAACAAACTAAGAACGAGACTGTCAAGGAATTCCATACCAGGTTTGAGAATTTGCTACAACAAATTCCTAAGAGTCATCATCTTGAAGACAAGTACCTCATTTACCTCTATACCAATGCACTCTTAGTGCAATTAGGATTTATCCTCAGTGAAAAAGGGCCAAGAAGAATCCAAGAATTATATCACATGGCTATACAAATCAAGGCAAATATCTCTTTGTTCAAGGGAGAACAACTCTTTACTCCATAAATCAAAGTTGATGACCCCAAAGATACCTCAGATACTCTTAGTATGGAGAGATTAACTTCCCTTAAGATCTTCATTAGTAAATTCCAGGAAATATGGGAACAAGTCATTGACCAACAAGAGGTTGAGGAGAGGGATCCTAATGAAGGTTACCAATCCCATGAGGAAGAGAAAGAATTTACTCATGCTTTTACCGAGGATAATGAGGACCTGGTTGAAGAGCGAGAGTCAGAAGATATCAAACATGATGATGAAGTATTAATGTGTGCTCCTCCCTCTGATGAAGCTATATGAAATCATATTCCTCCTGCACAAGAAGAATAGGATGAGGTTAGTCACTTTCCTTTTCAGGTTTTTGATGATACCCTATTCTATGATTCAGAAGGTGAAGAAGAAAGGGAATCCTTCGATGATCTAGATCCTCCATATTATGAAGATGAATATGTAGGGGCAAGTCATGAGGATGAGGCACTGATGCTTGCTCTTCCATTTGATGAAGTCATCCAAGTCTTCGACTCTCCTGCACATGAATAAATGAATACAGTAAGTTTTTTCCCTTTCCAAGATTTTGAAGATGCTTTGTTTTGTGATTTGGAAAGTGAAGAAGTGTTAGAGCATCCCTTGGATGTTTTAAGCCCTTTGTGTTATGATAAAGCTAATGACATGGTTGATAATATTGATGAGTTCATACATTTCATAAATGTAAATGGGATGTGATTGGGTATGATGGGGATCCCATTTATGACATTGAGGGCCATTTCCAAATGCTTCCCTTACAACCATAAGGTTACTACTAATTTGACGTTTGGCAACAAGGAGATGATGTAGTTACAGATGTTTTCCAAGCACCCAAAGGTGACCTAGTTCTACGTTCTCATGATGATTTTCGGTCATACCTTAAGGATTTTGATGAGTATTCCTTTGAGCACTTGGATTTATTCTATGAAGAAGATTATCAACCACCATTGTGCTCAGATCTTGATAAGGGTGAGGATGTTGCTTGCCTGAAGCAGGATACTTGTGACAAGGTTGTCCAGCTCCCTCCGATTACTTTACCTCATTATGTGACTAAGGATATAGTTGGGGAACATGTCTCTTGTCTCAAGTTTTCTCTAGGGAGAAGCTTTCTATTAGAATTCAAGGGTAGGTTGAATACCTTAAGAATAAGTTTATTATCCCACTCTTTCAGTTTTCCCTTAAGAAATTGTCAATCGTCCTCTAGATTATTGTTTGTCCCTTCTCAGACTTCGGGGATTGATGACGCCCAAGGTAGTCAACCTTCAGAATCTTTGAGTCAGTCTTTTGAGCCTTTGATCTTTCATGATCCTTTTCTGAAATGGATTGAGCAATTCCTAGAAGTGTAACTTGGCATAATTTTGTCCCTCCCTCCCGCCTCCTTGAGTTAGACTTTACGATTTCCTATGATATGATGCATGCTCTAACTCATGTTATTTTTGTGCTTGACTTGTCATTGTTTTGGTTTATGATGAAGCACATAGGCAGGTATTATGAGGTATTGCTAGGATGGTTTCACTGGTTGTATGACTACACCTAGCATCCAACCAACATGTGAGTAGAGGTAGGTAGGAATTTGCATCCATTGTACATACTATTGCATATCATTATAGTATATTTATAATTGCATTTACATTTTTTCTTTACTCATTTGTATATATGTATGCTCATAATCATATGCTAGGCTAGAGATTCTTTTATTTGTTTATTTTATCATATATGGACAAGGGGTGATATCACCACCCTAAGGATTACTAATATCTTTTGTTGA